>CM019069.1:18496373-18748873 GCA_009667805.1 Leptobrachium leishanense
GTGAACGGTCAGGGTCAGTGCTACCGAGTTGGTGAGAAACACACAGGAACATGCAGTCTATGCCCCCCACATACTAGTCGAGACTCAGTATTGGGTTAAACAGCAAGAATTCATTTTATTTGAATGACACATAAAGGGTACTTTTATATGGAAAGTCCCATTGTTCTCTCCCAGCCCACCCTCAGACATCCCGGAGCCCAGTTTGCCACTGCCTCTAGCCATAACCCTTTTGGTATACTTAACATGGGCTGTCACTGCCTCCAGCGCGAGCCCAGTTCTTGTAGCCAAACTGTCTGGCCCTGGGCCGTTCCTTGTCTGGGAAATTCCACCCCCCCTGCATCACGAGCTCTGCCTCCAGCGTAGGGTCCCCTCTGCTGCTTTGATGCCTGACTTGGGTTTGATGGCTAATTGAGGGGTGATCCCAGCGGCGCTTCCTCCTGTACTTCACCCCACACCAGGCTACCATCACTAGGGACCTGCTGTCCGAAAAGCACCATGGTGGGTGCAAAGGAGGCTTCAGGGCAGGCAGGTGAACCAGTGTCGGCTTGTGGCAGCTTGCCAGGAGTTACGGCAGTGTGGGATGCGCAGGGCAGAGGAAACAGGGTTTCTGGGCAAGCTGAATTAAAAACTGGGCAACAAAGGAGCTCAACAAACCTTGGACACATGGGCACAAACGACAAACGAAAATTTATTAACTTATGTGCAATTAAATCGTGAGGGGGTACAAGCATGATTGGTGCAGGGAATTGTGAGGGAAAGACACAATTAAATAAGGAACTGGGAACCTTTTGTAGACAATGTAACAGGAGAATTAGTTTACATAAATAAAGGGTAAACAAAATGAAAACGAAATTAAACTAAATAAACATTGTGGCAGCCGATCCGTCACAGACACATATTACTATTTTATTCAGAGGGGAACACAAGCACAAGGAGACGTGCTGCCCTCCAACATGTATAATTTATATGCTGCAGAAAGGAAATCAAGGCTGCTCACTTGGGAATCCTCTTTGATTTCTTAACTGCAGCATATGAGTTATACATAATGCAGGGTTGCATTTTTAACACCCTGCCCATCTATAACGGGCGCAGTGGCGCTCACACAAGAGTAGCAAGGTTGAGATCCTTTTGGACGGATTTATCAGCTTGATTTTAGCGAAATAAACAGTATTTTCACACTTATACTCCAAGCTTGAGCGTTATGTCTGGTTGCTTTTAAACTGCTCTTTTTTGGTTCCTTATTGTGGTCTGTATCTCTCTGAGCGCATGTCTGTATTCTTCAATAGCTGGGTAATGTAAGCGGCAAGAATCGCTGAGGTTAGCATAGAGTGGTATGTGAAGTATATAGAAACATAGAAACATAGAAAAATGTCGGCAGATAAGAACCTTTCGGCCCATCTAGTCTGCCCAATTACATGGATACTTTACCTGGATTTATCTTTTGTTTAGGATAGCCTTATGCCTATCCCATGCTTGCTTAAATTCAATTACTGTTTTGGCCTCTACCACTTCTACTGGAAGACTGTTCCATGTATCCACCACCCTCTCAGTAAAATAATGCTTCCTGATGTTACTTTTAAACCTTTGCCCCTCTAATCTAAGACTATGTCCTCTTGTTTTGCTATTTTGTTTCCTTTAAATATACTCCCTTCCTCTACCTTGTGGATTCCCTTTACGTATTTAAATGTTTCTATCATATCTCCTCTGTCTCGTCTTTTTTTCCAAGCTGTACATGTTAAGATCATTAAGCCTTTCCTGGTAACTTTTCTCCTTCAAGCCGTACACCATTTTAGTAGCCCTTCTCTGAACTCTCTCTAAGATGTCTATATCCTTCTGGAGATACGGTCTCCAGTACTGCACACAGTACTCCAAGTGAGGTCTCACCAGTGCTCTGTACAGTGGCATGAGCACTTCCCTTTTCCTACTGCTAATACCTCTCCCTATACAACCAAGCATTCTGCCAGCATTTCCTGCTGCTCTATTACATTGACTACTTACCCTAGATCCTCTGAAATAATGACCCCTAAATCCCAACCCTCAGATGTATCAAATATTCTATATTCAGCCCTTGGGTTTTTACGTCCCAGGTGCATTATCTTGCACTTATCCACATTAGAACTCAATTGCCACAACTCCGACCATTTTTTTAGTTTACCTAAATCATTTGTCATTTGGCTGATCCCTCCAGGAACGTCAACCCTGTTGCAAATCTTTGTGTCATCAGCAAAAAGACATACTTTTCTATTAATACCTTCTGCAATATCACTAATAAAAATATTAAAGAGAATGGGTCCAAGTACTGACCCCTGAGGTACCCCACTGGTAACAAGACCTTGTGCCGAATAAACTCCATTTACCACAACCCTCTGTTGCCTGTCACAGCCACTGCCTAATCCAGTCAACAATATTGGAATCTAAACTCAAAGATTGCAATTTATTGATAAGCCTTCTATGCGGTACAGTATCAAAAGCCTAACTGAAATCTAAATAAGCAATGTCTACTGCACCACCTGTGTCTATTATTTTTGTTACCCAATCAAAAAAATCAATAAGATTAGTTTGGCATGATCTCCCTGAGGTAAACCCATGTTGTTTCTGATCCTGTAATCTATGTGTTTTTAGATGTTCAACAATCCTTTCCTTTAACATGGTTCCATTAATTTCCCCACTACTGACGTAAGACTAACTGGCCTATAGTTCCCCGATTCCTCCCTACTACCCTTCTTGTAAATGGGCACAACATTTGCTAATTTCCAGTCTTCTGGGACGACTCCCGTTAACAAGGATTGGTTAAATAAATCTGTTAGCGGTTTTGCGATTACATCACTGAGCTCTTTTAATAATTTAGGGTGAATCCCATCAGGCCCCATTGACTTATTTGTCTTTACTTTAGACAGCTGCTGTAGAACCTCCTCCTCTTGTAAACTGATATGTAAATGTCTCTTTAGTGTTCTCTCCTAACTGAGGTCCCTTTCCTTACTTTTCTTCTGCAAAGACTGAACAAAAATATTCATTGAGGCAGTCAGCGAGACTTTTATCCTCTTCTACATACCTTCCTTCCTTTGTTTTTAATCTAACTAATCCTTGTTTTACTTTTCTTTTCTCGTTTATGTATCTAAAAAATGTTTTGTCCCCCTTTTTTACTGACTGAGCTATTTTCTCTTCTGCATGTGCTTTGGAAGCTCTTATAAATTGCTTTGCCTCTTTCTGCCTACTCTTATAGGTTTGCCTATCTTCTTCACTCTGAGTTGTTTTATAATTATTGAATGCTGTCTTTATGTATGAGAATTTCACTCCTAACCTTGCATCACTATCCTGGCTTTGTACCTCTATTGGAATAATTCCTTTACCCCGTGCTTATATGGGACACCACGTTTGCTTCATGTATTTACAAATGTATCACTAGTCTATATCTAATATTGGCAACTGTGGCCGCTTATTTCACTAACTACGGATACATACTGAGAGATTATATATGGGCTAACAATAATTCTTATGCACCTTACTCCACATGTTTTCCATAATCGTATATGTGTGGGCTAGGTTGAGTTTATCATATGAACTATTAAAAGTTAAGTTTTAACTGGTACTTCCTATTACCTTTGTAGAGCTCACTCCCGGAGGAGCCGCTGAATTTAACCTCAGGTTAGTCTCTCCGCACTAGGGAATAAATATACACCAGCACTGTTGTGGATTTTATAAATTATATACTTTACTGGTCTCAATAAAGCGGCATATATAATGTAAGCACGGTGTATAGAAAACAGGATTTTGTAATGCGAGAAACGCGCAGCGGTAAAATAAAAGTTTAACCCCTTAGTTTCTGGAGTGTAAGTCCCGTGCAGGTTATGTCCCAAAAAGGTGTGTGTGAGCTCAGGTACCCGGGTACCATATTTCAACTGGCCAGTGAAAGGATTTAGTAAATCTTCGACTAGTCACATTGGGGCCCTAAGCAATACTGCAGCGTGCTTCGTTAAAGTTTGACTGTGGCCTGGAAGGCCTCTCACCCATCCGCCAGACAATCTGTTCTGCTGCCCGATCAAGGACGTCTCTCTGCTGGATTTTACTGGGACTCTGCGCCACCGGATCCGTTTCTCCTGCTTGTCCGTCTTTACAACAAGGTCCACGGCCTACCGCCTGCACTCTCAGTGGATCATCGCAGTCTCCTTACTTGGGGTCCAATCTGCTACTCTGTGTCTGTGCAAAACCTCTCAGCGGTGGATTACTAGGTCTCTGGCAAGTCACTGCATCGATCCCCAGCGTCGGCAAGGTAGCGCCTGCTCTCCGGCCTGGTAACAATCGCACACAGTCTCACATGTGTCTCACTCTGTTCACAGCTCGGCTCACACTGGCCCTCCTTCCACGCGGCTGCGGATGTCCTTTCCTCCTTCCCCACCCACTTCCTGTCTCTGCCCCAAAGCATGCTGGAAAACGTAGTCCCATTGTGTCCAGTATGTTTACATTGCGCTTGTCTCCCTCTGGTGGCCAAAACTGAGCAATACAGCAACAGAGTTTTAAACAGCGCTACACCTTGTTGTTAGATGGTATACCTAACCTTTTTTTCGTCTTTATACTCCAAAGCCAAGGAGTATGACAAGATCAGAGAACTGCTACTAAGCTCCAAAGGTTTCGATACCAACAGACAACTTAGAGCACACAACAAGACATCAGATAGCAATACATGAACGTTAGTACTGAGATAATCAGCAGCAGGACCGGAAATGAATTGAGCAGACTGCAGGGCATTCAATACACTGATAGAATTCACATTTACAGACCACCCTGATCGGATACTTTGCAACTCACGATTACCAGGGTCTGTAGATACACACACAGGTTTGGGGATGGCAATAGTCTGGGTATAGTTGGCAAAACGAGCAAGCTAAATGCAAGATGATAACCAACAGTATTTTGTATTCGCAGATGGTACAAGTGTTTTAGATTGTAAAAATTCAGGCCACTTAGACCTGGAGCAAACCCCTGAAAAGGCTGTAATACGAAAACCAGGGCGAGAGGGGAATCTCCCCACGAAACGAGTAAAACCCCAGACAGCGTGCATGGGGTTAAACCTACAGCGCACAACACGAGTCACCGCTATAGCATGAAACATAGATTGGTCAGAGACAAGCCGGGTCAAAATCAGGAGCAGGAGTCGTGGACAAGCTGGGTCAGCAACAGATTAGCAATAATGTATGATAGGAAGCAATGCGGGAACAGAACTCCACGTCAGGGCTTCGAGGCAACTCCTCGCTCCCTGTTTTAAACCCGGCGGCTCCTCGTGACCACACCAGGCCCTGCCCCGTCCCCTCAGACGCCGCTCGGCCATTACATGGTGCTGGCACTCGACCAGCCCTTGGCACCGAACCTTGCCCAGACCTCCCCCCCAAGAAGCACAGCAGGGGCTGAGGATCTAAAACCATCAGCATGAATAAATTGTATAAGTTCAGGAAAACATGGCCGACCCAGAAACTCTATTTGAGGAGGGTTTTCCCGACACTGCGGGGACCCTTCGAGGAATGCTGAAAACACTGCAGGGTGGGGAACATTGTTTCCCCAAAGTGCAGGGAAAGTAACGCAGGGAACAAGAGAGCACCGAAATGTCGGCGACATTTCGGTGCTCTCTGAATAACCCCTTAAGCTTTAGTTGAAATTCCCTTAATAAAAAAACAAAAAGAATTTACTGCGCTACAGTTCGATAATAAACATATTACAGCATCAGGTGATGCTGCTCAGACCTTGTGTACTTTCCCAACCGGATATGATACAAAGGGTTAACCACACTTCAAAGAAGGATTTGGTTCAATGCGGCTGTGGAAATAAATGAAATTGTCCCCATAGAGATTCTGCTGGTACTTTAAAGTAATGAAATTAGATAAAGCTGGCTTTGTATATGCTGAGTAAACACGGGCCAGTATTACCTGACTATAACAGGGCGTTCAAAGCAGTGCTATGGCTTCTGATATGATCGCTCTTATTCTATTCTGCAAATTTTGAAGAAATATCTAAGGATTCTAAACAGAAACATATCTATCTGAAATATATAATACAATATATGTAATATATATAATAATATATCATCCTCCAGCCCCACACTGCAACAAAACCAACAAATACTAAATATATGATTTTTAGAAGAATATCAAAATAAGTCTATTCACTAAAAGATGAACCTCAGGAAAACTTTTGGAGACGTGAAAATTCTAGGTCAAAATAGCCAAACTTGACAAATTCTCCCATTTATCTCACTTTCCAAATCGCCTATTTGGTCTAGATTGTTCTCTTCTCCTGCCACTTATCCTGAGTTTCACCTTTCTTTGAATATACCTGTATGTGTCTTTTCGGTGCTTTTCGTTACAACTCATTCCGTCAATTTCATTTCACCGAAAATATGGTGACATCACTATTTATCAAGTGGTCACCGTATTTTGGCAAAATTGGAGTCGCACATTGGCAAAAATAGCCGAATTGCGCCGATAACTGACGAATTGGCATCATCGATTTCCACTGAACCATAAACAAAACAAAAAAAGTCCCCTAATCTCCTAAGGCTAGGGTCAGACGAAAGCATTTTTCCCCGTGAACTTGAAAAAGTGCGTCCGAACGCATTGACGTATTTTTTCACGGAATGCGCAAAAACGGTCAGACGACGCGCATTTTCGGTCGTGATTTTGTACGGATCGTCAATAAAACTCTTTTTGCGTCTGGACGTTATGTAGGCTGGACATTAGCAGCGTCTGACATCTCCTAATCACGCACACATGCCGCTACTCAGTACGTCAGTACTAGCGGTTCAGCGTTCTCAGAAAAATGCGTTCAAATTCCACTTGCGTTGCACAGCCGGACTTTTGTGCGGCCGTACATCGTATATTGGCCGTCATTGCCCGTCATCTGCTGCTAGTGCGGCCGTAATTATGTGCGCCAGAACGCACGTTAAAAGTGCGCTGGTCTGACCCCAGCCTTATAGGAGTTAAAATCAATAAAAATGTGTTTAAATAATGAAAACGGTCCTGTAAAAAAATTATAAAAAGGTCTGTTACAAAATAATAAAAAAAGCTTTTAAAAAATAAAAAAACAAAATGTAATCTAAAAAAGTACAAAAAGATCTTTTAAAATTAAAAAAGTAAAGAAGATTGTTGCAAAAAATAAAAAGAATAAACGGTCTTTTAAAAAAAACATACAAAAAATATTACTTTTTTTGCATTGAAAACTGTTGGATTTGCCTGTTTAAACCTGTTGAACTGAAGCAATGAAAATCAGTTACAGGCTACAGCACTAGCATATTGAGTAGCGCTTTACAATGGGGGAGCACAAACAAGAGACGTACATGATGAATTAGGAAAAGATAACCTGCCCCTAGGATAACTGTCCTGGTAGTACAGCATTTTAATCAATTGCTCTGCCAGACATCCCGTGAGCTTGCAATCTAAGGGACTAAGTCAAGTGAAACAAATGGGAGCAGAGGGAAAATGAAGCTAGTGGCCAGATAGAATATAGCAGGGGTTGCATGAGAAGGACCAGAAGCTTGGGTTTAGTAAGAGTAATTAGGGAGAGAAGTGGAGACAGCTGGAAAGGAGAGCTGAAATTAAAGTCCAGGCCTGGGTGGGAAGGTGGATGGGGAGAGTGAGTGGGAAAGCAGAGGTTAAAGATGCAGTTCAGTCTGTGTGTGTGTGTATGCTGTGGAGAAAGAATGAGGTTTGGTCCAGATTGTCAACCACTTACAACGTAGGAGGAGAAGGGAGAAGCAGAGGAGGATTTTCTGAGAGAAAGGGAGGGAGGGAGATTTAAAAGACAACTGGTCAGCCAGAGATTAATAAATGCACACATAAGATACAATTGCAAGAACATACAGTCAGGTCCAGAAATATTGGGACATCGACACAATTCTAACATCTTTGGCTCTATACACCACCACAATGGAGTTGGAATGAAACAAACACAATATGCTTTAACTGCAGACTGTCAGCTTTAATTTGAGGGTATGTACATCCAACTCAGATGAACGGTGTAGGACTTACAGCAGTTTGCAGATGTGCCTCCCACTTGTTAAGGGACCAAAAGTAATGGGACAATTGGCTTCTCAGCTGTTCCATGGCCAGGTGTGTGATATTCCTCATTTCCCCAATTACAATGTGCAGATAAAAGGCCCAGAGTTCATTTCAAGTGTGCTATTTGCATTTGGAATCTGTTGCTGTCAACTCTCAAGATGAGATCCAAAGAGCCTTCACTATCAGTGAAGCAAGCCATCATTAGGCTGAACGAAACAAAACAAACCCATCAGAGAGATAGCAAGAACATTAGGCATGGCCAAAACAACTGTTTGGAACATTCTCAAAAAAAAGGAAGGCACCGGTGAGCTCAGCAACACCAAAAGACACGGGAGACCTTGGAAAACAACTGTGGTGGATGAATGAAGAATTCTTTCCCTGGTGAAGAAAACACCCTTCACAACATTTTGCAAGATCAAGAACACTCTCCAGGAGGTAGGTGTATGTGTGTCAAAGTCAAAAATCAAGAGAAGACTTCGCCAGAGTAAATACAGAGGGTTCACCACAAGATGTAAACCATTGGTGAGCCTCAAAAACAGGAAGGCCAGATTAGAGTTTGCCAAACAACACCTAACAAAGCCTTCACAGTTCTGGAACAAGATCCTATGGACAGATGAGACCAAGATCAACTTGTACCAGAGTGATGGGAAGAGAAGAGTATGGAGAAGGAAAGGAACTGCTCATGATCCTAAGCATACCACCTCATCAGTGAAGCATGGTGGTGGTAGTGTCATGGCGTGGGCATGTATGGCTGCCAATGGAACTGGTTCTCTTGTATTTATTGATGATGTGGCTGCTTACAAAAGCAGCAGGATGAATTCTGAAGTGTTTCGGGCAATATTATCTGCTCACATTCAGCCAAAATGCTGCAGAAATCATTGGACGGCGCTTCACAGTGCAGATGGACAATGACTCAAAGCATACTGCAAAAGCAACCAAAGAGTTTTTGAAGGGACAAAAGTGGAATGTTATGCAATGGCCAAGTCAATCACCTGACCTGAATCCCATTGAGCATGCATTTCACTTGCTGAAGACAAAACTGAAGGGAAAATGCCCCAAGAACAAGCAGGAACTGAAGACAGTTGCAGTAGAGGCCTGGCAGAGCATCACCAGGGATGAAACCCACCGTCTGGTGATGTCTATGTGTTCCAGACTTCAGGCTGTGATTGACTGCAAAGGATTTGCAACCAAGTATTAAGAAGGAAAGTTTGATTTATGATTATTATTCTGTCCCATTACTTTTGGTCCCTTAACAAGTGGGAGGCACATCTGCAAACTGCTGTAAGTCCTACACCGTTCACCTGAGTTGGATGTACATACCCTCAAATTAAAGCTGACAGTCTGCAGTTAAAGCACATTGTGTTTGTTTCATTCCAACTCCATTGTGGTGGTGTATAGAGCCAAAGATGTTAGAATTGTGTCCATGTCCCAATATTTCTGGACCTGACTGTATATGTTATGTTTATATTGATTAATGTACAATGATAAAAAAAATTAAAAGTACCAGCCATTGGGAGATGGGGTAGAGTTTGCATTAACATGTCTTTAGCATTCCTGGATTAAAGTCCTTTCTCTCTGTTTCTGTTTATTACACAATCGTCACACTCATAAAAGAAATGAAAGTGAAAGGCGTGAGTAGATTCCATTAAAAATCCGAGCCCGTGCAAAGCTTCAAGCTCAGTAAACGCACTATACCCTGTGATATACCAACAGCCGTCGCTTCCTACAGCCATGGACCCGTCGGAGTTATCTGGAAACCGGATTCAATGTTCGTTGAGTGAGCTGGAGAGAACAGGGGCAGAGGATGCCAGGCAGAATGCGCTCAGCATCCTGCACGACCTCCAGAAGAAGAAAGAGCATCTGATAGAGCAAAAAGGTGAAGGTCTCTGGCTGTTGATGTCAAGCTCTGGGCTAATCACCGAGGAATTAGTAAATAATGTGGCTGAAATCCTCCAATCGGTGAGATTCACCAAGGAGAACCGTTTGCCCATGTATTGCTCTTTACGTCGAGCCGAACAGGTTATGCTGGAAGAAACTATCCTCCTGAATAAAGAGTTTTGGCGAACGAATGAAATGCTGCGTCCAAACCTACTCATTCACAAAGCCTTGATACTTTTCAACAAAGGTTCACAACCTTGGGGTCTACAGACTCTTCCTTTCAAGGTTATAATGACCCCGTTTGACAAATCGATTGCCCATGGTGGAGTTTATGAAAATGATTGTTTCTCCTGCTGTGGGGAGACCTCGAGGTTCTCCGTGTGTGAAGTATCTTTGACGACTGAACATAAAAGGTATTTATGAAACAACCTGAAAGGTGGATGTATAGGTGCTAGATGTTATATTTAAATCAATATCAATTGCAGCTCACCAGATAAGTGTATCCTCCACTCCTAACTAATTTTAGATAATATACAAAGGTATATGGGAGTGCATAAAAACATATATATATATAGCGAAACACAGAAATAAAAAACACCAAATTAATGGTTGGCTTAATCACAGATAAATAGATAGTCCATGAGTCCTATAAAAAAAAGAAAAGAAAAAAGAGACCATTGCGCAGTGTATACTGATGGAGTGAATAAGCACACACAGCTTATCTATAGCACTCACAAACAAGGAGTCTTCAAGACACTAGATGTACGCCTTTGAGTCTCTTGTGGGGGACTCCTCCCATACAGCGATTCCTTTTTCTGTGATGATGAATGTATCTCAAAGAGGAGAAAAAGGATACATAGTACTGTTCTGTAGTGCAAAAAATAAACTGTATAAAAAGAGAGACACACTCACGTGTTCTAGAACCTCCTCTTATGGGTGGTTCTGTAATAGCGCTTAGGACCTCTTGTCATCTGAGAGGGGTCCCACCTCATAGATCCCAGTCAGATCCAATTCTGCAGACTTCGATGTTGGACTAATACCTCTTGGGCATATGAGGATAAACCCAAAATATGGCAAAATATAACAGGAGGAAAAAATAAATAAATGGGGAATCTAGAAAAGTAATTAAAAGGATTTAATACATATTGTCACGGAATGGCCCAGCACCCTCAGCCAGGGGCGGTGCACAGTGACAGTGGTGGCTATGGACACTTGGGTGTGGTGGCACGCACCTAGTTTTACACGTACTTTTATTTAGATGTGATATTGTGTGGTGTAATAAAGTGTTCCCCGTTGGTTTGTTGCGTAATGTATTTTCCCTTTGTCTGCCTTGCCCGCCGCCATTTTCCGATCACCTTGTGGCGCAGTTCAGAATCTTCGATTCGGAAAATGGCCGATTCGAACCATCCGGTTCGAATCGTAAAATGGCCGATTCGGACCATCCGGTCCGAATTGGCGACTCCCTGAAGCGTAATGGCCAATGGGTCCTGGGAGGGCGGGCAAGGAGTCCCATTGTATTGTAATTTATGTGAAGTTGATAAATGCTTGAACCGTGCATAATAAAGGCAGATTCTGCAGTGCATCCAGCTTCGACTGATGTGTCTTTGTCTCCGCCGTATTTTCGCATCTGAGTATTCCCCGCGGTCTCAGGATACGGTGACCATCACGATACGATCCGAATCGAGCGCTCTGTTCCTGCATCGAGTATCAGGGCAGAGGCGCAGAGTAGGAAGATTCGGTTCTCAGATTGCTTGGCAGAGATCCGAACCGAAGGACGCAGCCGTGAACCGCGCTTCGGTATTGCGGTAAGCTCCGAATTCCCCGCTGATTCCGCCAGATCCGAAACCCTCTCCAACCCCGATCCGAAACTCCATCCAAACCCGATCCGACCCACCATCCATCCCCGATCCGAAAAGTCCGCCACCCAAGATACGAAGAGTCACCCGCCCCAGGATCGGAAACGTTTCCCGCATAAGATCCGAAACGTTTCCCCATAAGATCCGAACATTCTTCCGCGGCTGCCAGAGCCGATCTCCACCGACGTCCCACACCCGCAAGGTCAGTGAACCAGTTGCTCGGGACGCTGAGTGCTGTATGGCTCAGTGGTCGGACTGGTTCTAGGCAGGGGTCCCCGCCACCGCCCGCTAACCCTTCCCCAGGGTCACGCCAGGCCGCACGAGACGCCGAGTGCGCGCCACTCGGTAGTCGGGCCAGCGGTAAGCGACGGGGTCACGCAGATTGAGCACACCCGCAGGCGGAACAACATCTCCATTCCGTCATACTGGTGGCAGCAGTGGGATCGCTCTCTGCAGGCCCCTAGGAGACCTACGCCATGGTGGTGTACACATATTATGACCGGGACACCCTGCGTGGGATGTTGGAGAACCGGGGAGGAACGCCGGGTAACAAGAAAAGAAAGACCCTGATCAAGGAACTGACCAGGATGGATCAGGACAGGGTGGCGACGCCCGTCCCCAGCCCTGTCCACGCGGAGGTGGAAGAAGATGCGGGCCTCAGAGAGGTGCGGCGTCGGATCGCCCTGCTCGGGGATGCCCCAGCGACGGCGGACAGATGCCGAGTGATCCGGGAGTTCTACCGGGAAGTTGAGCAGGAGAAGGAACGCCAGCACGAGTTGCGGTTGGCAGAGCTCCGCGGAGCAGAGCCGGAATATGTTGACCCCGAACCCTACCCCGTGGAACCCTGGGTCGAGGCTCACAGCTCGACTGGAGCTTCACCCTGGGAATCTGCAACCCCCAGTGACTACGCTTGCGGGACTCTCAGCTCGCCTGGAGCCTGTACTGAGGACGTCACTCATCCCAGCGACCCTCGGATGGAGACTCACAGCTCGCCTGGCGCTGCATCTGAGGACGCCACATTCCCCATTGAGGAGCGGTGCTCCTGCGCTGGCACCTTCGCCGACATGAAGGTCGTGTTGGCCAGAGAGCTGCAGGAGGGCCTGGAGTGGGACCAGAGGTCCACAGAGGAACTGTGGTACGAGGCCCTGGACCATGAGCGGGACTGCCATGGTGCGTATATTCCTTCCGACGCTGTCGTCCATCGGGTGCAGTATGATGTGCGAGCAGCGTTCCTGCAAGGTCGGGCCCCAGAGGAGTGGGAGGACGAGCTCCGGAGTCTGGTGCAGGAGGAGATCGCACTGGACGCCGCGTACCCCGCGCTCCGGTGGCTAACCGCCGCTCCGACAGTGCGCCCTAGTGGAGGCAGTTCCACTGCAGGGCCTCGCTACGGAGGCACGGGGCTGCTCTACGAGGGCATGGCCGCCGACCCCGAGTTTGGAGAGGAAACCGAAGAACGGATGGAAGACATCCTGGAGCGACGGGAACTGGAGATCCCGTCAGACAGCAGGGACTCGGTGTTTGAGGAGCTGGAGTCCCTAGCCGAGCGAGAGTGGGAGCTCGAGGTGGCTTATCGAAGACTGTTGGACGGCGTTCCGCAGTCGAGCCTGAGCTCCCCGTGGTGGACGGGTCGGCGGAGGAAGTCGACAGTCCCCAGGTTTGGGACCTATGGGAGGCCGAGGCGGACCCATGGGTGCCCGTGGGGGTTTCGACTGAGGAAGTTACCCCCTTCACCCCGCAAGAGGACAGGGTGGCCGAGGCCACGGGTCCAGCGGGGGAGGAGACGGATGGTCTCCCCGGGATGGGTTGTGCGCAACCATTGTTTGCCCCGGGGGTGAAGTGACCATCCTTCCCCAAGGAGATCTCCAACCAGCAGAAGAGCTGGCTACGGGGCAGAGTGCCGCTGGCCCCTGCCCACTGCTTACAGTCCGTCAGGAAAAGCAGACGGATGGTTCCCCCGGGATGGGTTGTGCGCAACCATTGTTTGCCCCGGGGGTGAAGTGACCATCCTTCCCCAAGGAGATCTCCAACCAGCAGAAGAGCTGGCTACGGGGCAGAGGGCCGCTGGCCTCTGCCCACTACTCAAAGTCTGCCAGGAGGAGCAGACGGATGGTTCCCCCGGGATGGGTTGTGCGCAACCATTGATTGCCCCGGGGGTGAAGAGACCATCCTCCCGCAAGGAGATCCTCACCCAGCTGAAGAGCTGGCCACGGGGCAGAGCGCCGCTGGCCTCTGCCCACTACTCAAAGTCTGCCAGGAGGAGCAGACGGATGGTTCCCCCGGGATGGGTTGTGCGCAACCATTGATTGCCCCGGGGGGTGAAGAGACCATCCCCTCGCCAGGAGATCCTCACCCAGCTGAAGAGCTGGCCACGGGGCAGAGCGCTGCTGGCCTCTGCCTGTTTCTCCCAACTTGCCCCGAGGGGCAGAGCGGGGATGACCCCGTGCAACTGCTGTTGCATCCATTTGTCCCCCTCGTCGGCTACCAGGAAGAGCAGCCAGGTTTGGCTCTATTTGCTTCTTCGGTTGCCGTGTCCGTGCCTGGCCATCCAGTGGAAGAGCTGGCGACGGGGCAGAGCGCCGCTGGCCTCTGCCCATTTTGGCAACCCTTGGGCTCGGGGGCCTCACACAGCCACGGTTCTGTCTCACGGCTGACCTGGGCACCCGGGGCGTGTGCATTTAGCACCCGGGTTCCCCGGGTGAGCGACAACCCTGGGGGGGACACAGGAGGTACTCCGGCCCAGACGTATGTACTTTTGCCCAGCCGGGGTAACCTTGAGAACGGGGGGCCCTGACCAAGCTGGCACGGCCGCAAGGCCAAATAGAGAGGCCTGGTGACTCGGCCTCCCCAGACAGACTATGGGCCTGGGAGCACCGACTTCCCCGGTATGACCCGGTGGGGTCAGACCAGGTGCGTCGAACTGGGGGAGGGGGAGGAGTGTCACGGAATGGCCCAGCACCCTCAGCCAGGGGCGGTGCACAGTGACAGTGGTGGCTATGGACACTTGGGTGTGGTGGCACGCACCTAGTTTTACACGTACTTTTATTTAGATGTGATATTGTGTGGTGTAATAAAGTGTTCCCCGTTGGTTTGTTGCGTAATGTATTTTCCCTTTGTCTGCCTTGCCCGCCGCCATTTTCCGATCACCTTGTGGCGCAGTTCAGAATCTTCGATTCGGAAAATGGCCGATTCGAACCATCCGGTTCGAATCGTAAAATGGCCGATTCGGACCATCCGGTCCGAATTGGCGACTCCCTGAAGCGTAATGGCCAATGGGTCCTGGGAGGGCGGGCAAGGAGTCCCATTGTATTGTAATTTATGTGAAGTTGATAAATGCTTGAACCGTGCATAATAAAGGCAGATTCTGCAGTGCATCCAGCTTCGACTGATGTGTCTTTGTCTCCGCCGTATTTTCGCATCTGAGTATTCCCGCGGTCTCAGGATACGGTGACCATCACGATACGATCCGAATCGAGCGCTCTGTTCCTGCATCGAGTATCAGGGCAGAGGCGCAGCGTAGGAAGATTCGGTTCTCAGATTGCTTGGCAGAGATCCGAACCGAAGGACGCAGCCGTGAACCGCGCTTCGGTATTGCGGTAAGCTCCGAATTCCCCGCTGATTCCGCCAGATCCGAAACCCTCTCCAACCCGATCCGAAACTCCATCCAAACCCGATCCGACCCACCATCCATCCCGATCCGAAAAGTCCGCCACCCAAGATACGAAGAGTCACCCGCCCCAGGATCGGAAACGTTTCCCACATAAGATCCGAAACGTTTCCCCATAAGATCCGAACATTCTTCCGCGGCTGCCAGAGCTGATCTCCACCGACGTCCCACACCCGCAAGGTCAGTGAACCAGTTGCTCGGGACGCTGAGTGCTGTATGGCTCAGTGGTCGGACTGGTTCTAGGCAGGGGTCCCCGCCACCGCCCGCTAACCCTTCCCCAGGGTCACGCCAGGCCGCACGAGACGCCGAGTGCGCGCCACTCGGTAGTCGGGCCAGCGGTAAGCGACGGGGTCACGCAGATTGAGCACACCCGCAGGCGGAACAACATCTCCATTCCGTCATACATATAAAATACATAAACACCGGGACGCGTTTCGCCCGCTACTGCAGGCCTTATCAATCGGGTTAAATTAGATACCAGAAATCCCCATTTTTATACTTCCAAATTGATTGAATAAAGAAACGCGTGAATTGGCGTGCGGGTCACGATACCACGCATTATGCGTTCCAGGCGCCGTTTTGATGACGTGCTTCCGTTTCCGTTTTCGGTTCCTAGTGATGACATCGTATTATTCTGAGCGTCAGGTACTTTCGTTTTCATCCGTGGGGTCCACCCCCGCTGACAAAACAGCCGGGCTGTCCACACCCTCACCAGGTGACCCGCGGCTGGCTCCGCCTCCACCATCCGGCCAGCAACAACAGACTGAGTGGCCTCATTAACCCCACCAAAAAAGTCTGCAATGTGGAGAAACTACAACAACCCCCAACATCAAGGCATTTATATCTCAAAAAACAATAACTAAATCATAAAATACATATTAAAAATAAGACCATATACAAAGAGGATCATATATAAAATAGAAAACATATATAAAAAAAGGAACATAAAATCTTAAAATCTTAAATGATTAATATTCAAAGAAAATGACAAACCTCAAAGTCTATATTTAGACCTCTAGGGGTCATAGTATCTAAGGTATAAATCCACCTCATTTCTGACTTGATTAACTTCTCCGTTAAATTATCGCCCCGCCAATCGGTTCTGATTTTTTCCACTGCCCAAAATTTGGTACCTTTGGGATTACATTGATGTTTCTCACTGTAATGTGCAGAAACACTGTGTTTAACATACCCTTTGTTGATATTATTCATATGTTCATTGACTCGGATATCTAGTGCTCTAGATGTTTGTCCTACATACCGTAAACCACATGGGCACTCTAATATGTAAATAACTCTAGTAGACAGGCATGTGATTAATTCTTTAATCTTGTAGCGTATGCCTACATCTGATTGAAAGCTATTAATCGTTTTCTTCGTATTACCTGTTTTCCTACACGCAATACACTGTCCACACCCATAGAAACCTGGGGTTAACCCAAACATATCCTTGTTTGTGATGACCTTCCCTATCTTAAAATGATTGTTAACCAAATCTGTTTTCAACGTCTTACTCCCCCTAAATATAATCGTGGGTACGTCCGGCAGTATTTTATTTAAGACTGTGTCTCTTTTTCAAAATTGGCCAATGTTTCTTAATTGACTTCTTGATTATATTATTATGTGTGTTGTCATCTAGAATAAAAGGAACATTATTGGTTGTATTATAATCGCGTCGTTTATATTCCAAAAGACCTTATCTATCAATATTCAGGACTTCATCACGTGTCTGTTTTAAAAATTGTTCTTTAATAATTTCTGAGATTGAGTAGTGAAATTTTCAGTGTCACTGCAATTCCTCCTAATACGCATTAACTGTCCCTTTGGTATGGCTGTCAGCCAGGGGGGATAATGATTGCTATCAATTGGCATGTAGCTATTAACATTAACTTGTTTGAAATGTGTCTTAGTTTTAAGAACCTTTTGGTCCACATAAATATTTAAATCCAAAAAAATCAACCTGTTCTTTACTAATGGTTGATTCTAATTTTATTCCCAATTGGTTATTGTTGAGATGTGCTATAAACTCAACTAGCAATTCACTTTCCCCTTTCCATATAATCAGGATATCATCTATATACCGTCGGTAGAGGATGAGGTTCTGCTCCCAGCTATGCCCTGCCTATACCGCACCGGATTCCCAGTGGGCCATAAACAGATTGGCATAGCTGGGAGCAAACCTCGTCCCCATAGCCGTCCCATTTAACTGCAAAAAGAAGTCACCCCATACCAAAAATAATTGTTGGTCAAAATTAAATGAATTCCCTCAATTATAAATTGGAGTTGATCCGCCTGAAATTTACCTGATTGTGTTACAAAGTATTCGACTGCTGTGCAACCCTGTCTATGTGGGATTATTGTATAAAGTGAGTTCACGTCGCACGTAGCTAAAATGAAATCATCTTCCCACTTGATATCCTTCAGTAAATTAATGCTATCTTTTAAATAAGCCGGTATTAACACCACTAGGGGTTGGAGAAGATGGTCAATATACTCAGATGTCTGACATGAAACAGACTGTATACCCAATACTATTGGTTGACCTGGGAGGTTCTCCAGATTTTTATGAACCTTTGGTAAATAGGAAAATACCAGGATACGTGGGTGCATAATTTTTAGATAACAGTATTCTTGATAATTTAGAATGCCCTTATCCTTTCCTTTTAATAGAAATTCTAAAAAAAAATCTTTGATCTTATTGGTGGGGTAATTTTTAAGTTTCTGATAAGTAATAGGATCATTGAGTAATCTTAGAGCTTCATTATGATATTGATCTTTATTTAGCACTACTATCCCTCCACCCTTTTCCACTGGTTTCACTATCAGTGTGTCATCTTTATTTAACAATTTCAGGCCCTCAAATTCTAGTTTAGTTAAGTTCTTTGGTTTATAATTATTTTGCTTAGAATTCCCTATTTTTCTAATGTCCATTGAGACCATTTGTTCAAAGGCCTCTATTTCTTTTGAGGCCATATGTTTGGGAAAGAACTGCGATTTATCTTTCAGGGTAGTATGTGTATATCTGTCATTATTGGTTAATTGTCGTTCCAAAGGGGTTTTAGAAAAGAACTTTTTTAAACAGAGTTTTCTTTTAAATTTCTGCAAGTCAATATAGGTATTAAAAGGGTCTCCCCTTGCCATCGGGGCAAATTTTAGACCTTTACTGAGTACCTGTTCTTGGCCCTTAGTTAGCGATTTCCCACTTAAGTTGAAAATCCCTATTGGTTGAACATCCTTCCTCTCTTTCCTTGCCTAACCAATTTTCCTCCTCTGTCCCCTCTTCTCTTAATTTTCTCTTTCTGTGAGAAGACTCTATTCCTTTGGGTCCACAGGTTCCCTGGGGCCATTCTGTTCTTTTCTGAAAATAAGGTTCTTTGTCTCGCTCTTCTATCCTCACTTTGTGAAAAACCCCCGTCTCTTCATGATCAGTCAGACAGGAAAATTGATTAGTGAGTGGTATTGGATAGGGACCTCCTCTGTAAGAGTGGCGTCTCTTTATATTATTAAAGGAGGTATTCTTTCTCTCATATTCTGCTCTCGAACAGGACTATATCTTTCCAAATTACGTGTTTGTTGATAGTTAGATCTATTTGTAGTATGTTGATTATATGATCCCCTCTTATGATATTGGGGTTCATAATAGCTATCTCTTTTCAAGGGGTTCGTTTTTCTCCTTACTATTAATTCTTCATTACTAGTAGTTCTCTGTGGCTCATTCCTTCTTATATTAGATCTAATCCATTGTGGTAAGCCTTGTACGGGAGGTGGTATAATGGGTGTCCCTTCTAATTGGTCATCTGTCGTGTTGTTTGTAGGTTCAGGTGATAAAAAAGCCATACTTTATTGGTTGCATAGTCTCGTGAGTCCCTGATATGTTTACTCTTTTTTCTACTAATAATTTCTTGTTCTAATTTAGTTAGACTACTCTCAATCCTAACAAGTAGTTGCTCTCTTTCTTGTTCACTTAATATATCAGTAACCTTTTTATAAATGGATTCTATTTCTAGATTTAGTTCTGCTAGAAGAGTCTTTCTTCTCTGAACAATGACCTCAAGCATCGTAAAGGAAAAACTCTCCAACATAGCACACCAAGTTGTTGTAAATGGATCATCAATCATATCTGTTGATGGGTCCTTTTGCCACCTTAACCCTCGAGGTGTGATTTTTAGACATATGTGCACAACATAAAATTTCGTTTTGAACTAATGGATTAGTCCTAAAACGCAATTTATTTAGTTGCTAAAGAAATTCATTTTCAGTTCTTTAGTATGAAAACTGATTTCATTCATCTGAAAACCAGCGGATACAATTACTATTGCAGTGGCTCCTCAGAGGGCTGAGATCGCTGCTTGTTACAGTATCTCTCACTCTCAGCAAGTTACTGTAACAGCTGAGCCTGATACATTGTACTGAGAGATAATATAACAAGCAGCCAGATCTCAGTGCTCACAGCCACTGGATTTAAAGGGCTCAAAAAAAATGTTCCTCTCTGTATAATGTATAGAACATCCTCCTGCATTAATTAATACCCCTCTCTGTATAATGTATAGAACATCCTCCTGAATTAATTAATGTCCCTCTCTGTAAAGAACATCCTCCTCAATTTATACCTTTCTCTGTATAATGTATAGAACATCTCCTGCATTAATACCCCTCTCTGTATAATGTATAGAACATCCTCCTGCATTAATACCCCTCTCTGTATAATGTATAAAACATCCTCCTGCATTAATACCTCTCTGTATAATGTATAGAACATCCTCCTGCATTAATACCCCTCTCTGTATAATGTATAAAACATCCTCCTGCATTAATACCCCTCTCTGTATAATGTATAGAACATCCTCCTGAATTTATTAATGTCCCTCTCTTTAAAGAACATCCTCCTCAATTTATACCTTTCTCTGTATAAAGTATAGAACATCCTCCTGCATTAATTCCCCTCTCTGTATAATGTATAGAACATCCTCCTGCATTAATACCCCTCTCTGTATAATGTATAGAGCATCCTCCTGCATTAATATCCCTCTCTGTATAATGTATAGAACATCCTCCTGAATTAATTAATGTCCCTCTCTGTAAAGAACATCCTCCTCAATTTATACCTTTCTCTGTATAATGTATAGAACATCCTCCTGCATTAATACCCCTCTCTGTATAATGTATAGAACATCCTCCTGCATTAATACCCCTCTCTGTATAATGTATAAAACATCCTCCTGCATTAATACCCCTCTCTGTATAATGTATAGAACTAATTAATTAATGCCTCGCTTTGTAAAGAAGAGAACTACTGCATTGGCATGTGGAGGGTGCAGAACTTCGGAATGCAATGCAATGCTTATCCAGCACAGGAGAGGGAACTTTTACTTAAACTTTGTATCTCTGTGGGGGAGACAGACAGGATTATAAAAGCAAGGTAGAGGGAAAATATTAACGTAAATCGGTCTGAAAGCTCAGAGAAGAGATGACTAAATTTAATTTTATAATAAAATAAAGCACTTTAAATCCAGGGAAAACATTCAAATAAATCACACTGAAAGCTCATAATGACAGAGTAACTGGGAGAGCTGGATACTAAGGGCCATATTACATAGTTGGTGCTAATGCTAACTTAACCAGAGCTGTTGTAAACTTCCCAGAGCCATTATAGCCTATGGAGGTTTTAAGTTTACAACTGCTCTGGTTAAGTTAGCACCAACATTGGAATACTGCCCGGAAGTTTTCAGTTTACAACAGCTCTGGTTAAGTTAGCACCAACATTGTAATACTGCCCTAAATGTATCAGACATAAAAACCCTTTATAACAAGCAGCACTGGGAGAGGAGAGGGCAGGGCCGGCCCGACCATGGTGCAGGATGGATCAGCCGCTCCAGGCGGTCAATCCGGTCAGGCGGCATATTTTGTCCGTCAGAGCTGCACTATTTTTTTTATCTGTGCTGGCCCGCCCACACACTTGAAGCCGAAGTGCGGGAGTAAGGTGCAGCCGATGCGTGTGTGGGCGGGCGACCCAGCCTGGCACTTCATCTGTTTGCACCCGGTGGATCCTTCTCTTTTCTACATGCTCATAGAGAGCAGACGCTTGGCACTGCGCCCTTCCCTCCTAGTGGTGACTCTTACAGGCTACACAGCCCTCAGCCTCCCTCCTGATGACGATTGGATCTGGGCCCCCTGCAGTCTCGACCAATTGCTGAATGCAGGAGGGGACACATGGGCAAAAATCCCCGCCTCCCATCTGCTCAGAGCTGGCCCTGCGCAAGTCACCTCCAGCCTGCTCCTCCCCATCCTCCTGCAGAGCTTTTGGTCCTGGGCCATGTGGAAGGGAGGAGTGAAGCACCAGGGCCAGCCTGTGCAGCAGCCGTAAGTTCTTCAACATAGTGTTTTTTTCGTTTACTATGGCAACCACACACAGAGGCCAAGCTGCTTGTGGGAGGTAGAAATCAGGCAGCTGTGACAGTCTAGTTGCTCTCCTCTCCATGGACAGCTCTCTCCCTCAGACCTGCCGATCCCTTGCACCTCAGCAGGGAGGGAGGACATGGAGGTACCAAATACTGAGAGTATTTAAAGAGATCCTTTTTTTTTTCTTCTTTAAATTATCCATGCAAGAGTTTTAATACTCAATCAACAATCACTTGATTTTCCTTCGTACCATGGCTGGTTTTTTGAGTCAGGCAGGTAGTGGTAACTTTTGGTGTCAGGATGCAGATAACGTCTTTTCTAATGATCCCAATACGAGTAATGTTGGTGGTTCCGATGTGTTGTCCACAAGTCAAAAAATCTCTAGATTACTTAAAAGGCAAATTAGATCAAATTGGGAAGTGTCTTCACTTAGTAATTATCTGAGAAAGAATATGATCCCTCGCGGTCTTCGTATCTATGTCAATCCGGCATCCCATATATCTACCGATGGGTTTCATCAGGAATGGCAGGAGGCAGCGGAAGCATGTTCCCGTAAATTTATGGAGATTGTTTGCAAGTATGAGAATATTGAACTAAAAAAAGTTGACTGTGAATTAAGAGAAACTGTCGAGCTACTTAAAAAGGATACCGATGAAACGGCGTATGCTAATATTGAAGTAAAACTAAAAGGTCAAATGGATAGATACGAGAGAGATATAAGAGATCGTAAACAAAGGAAATTTTTGAGAGATTCTGATGACTATAGAACTGGTTCTATTTATAAATTTGGTAAGGATAAAAGTAAATCTATTGGATATGTATCATCTTGCGAAGGTGAATCGTCTGATACCGATGTAGAAAGCAACAGTAGCCAGACAAATCAACCTAGAGGAATCCTTAAAAAGGGAGTCTCTTTTTTAGACAAAGATATTGTCCCGGAGAAGTTGCGAGATCAAGGGAAATGGGCGTATCGAGGTCACAGGGGCAGGAAATATCGTTAAGTGACGTATATGATCATTATACAGCTATACCTTATGACCTTGAAATTCAGTCCAGTCCATCTATCCCTAATATATCTTGCCTTTCCTCAGACTCTGTTGACAGCGGGATGAATCCCCCTATTTCTACAACGTCTATATCCGTTTTGAATTCAACATCTAGCGATATAACGGCCATAATAAATTCAGACAGTATAGCCATATCCCATTCGGCTGTTCCTCCGGTTTCTATATTGCCATATGAGAATGCATGTACTAATGAATCCCAGTCCATTAATGTACAGACGTCAGTTGGACAAGCATTAAGGATTATTAATCTATCCAATTTTCATCTAAATGCCAACCACATTAATGTTTTGAGTAAAGGCTTATCATATGTTCCACGGCCATCCGTCAATAAATTTGAATGGACCAAGGATGTGCATCTCTTTGGTCGCAAATTGGCTCTACATAAATTGTATAGAACCAAAGATGAAGTCAGAGCCAAAAAATTGGGCCTTGAGTATGCTGATTTATCAGTATTACAAGACCTTATGGATTTGATGGGTGAGCCTACCATCACTAAAATAGGCTTGACCGATTTAAAACCAAAAAGTAAATTTACTCCCAATTTGAGGGATTGTGGGAATGTCGATTTATTTTGTAAATTGGCCTGTTCTGACATTGACAAATTGGATAAACATGAGATTTCAGTCTCGTTTGCCGATAACCTCTCAATTGACGATCGTAAAGCTTTGTGTGACCTTGAAAAAGATAAAGATTTGGTGATAAAACAATCTGATAAAGGGGGCAATATTGTTCTGATGAACATAATCAACTATAAAAAAATGGTTATGACTGTCTTAAATGATGAATCTACATATGAGAAATTAACCAGTGACCCTACCTCTATCTACCTAGCACAATTGCAATCGCTGGTCAATTTGGCCTTTGACAACTCTGTAATCTCTAAAACAGAACGAAAATTTTTGATCCCATGTAATCCTACCATTGCGACTTTTTATTGTATTCCAAAGATCCATTAGAATTCCCATCAACCTCCTGGTCGCCCCATTGTCTCCGGCAATGACAATGTAACCCAGAACATGAGTATCTTTATCGACAAAATTTTACGAAAATATGTCGTTGCTTTACCATCTTATATCAGAGATACTAAACAGGTGTTACAAACTCTAAAAACAAAAAATATTGGTCAGGATATACTGCTTGCAGCCTGGATGTGGAATCGTTGTACTCCTGTATTCCACACGATTTGGGTTTACTACATATCAAAAAAACACTTGAAAAAGACGAGACAATGATGGATACAACTATACAATTCGTTATGTCGGCACTTGAATTTATCTTGACACACAATTTTTTCATCTTTGATGGTCAATATTACCACCAGATCAGGGGAACTGCTATGGGTTCTTCCTGTGCACCCTCGTATGCAAATTTATTTTTGGGCATATGGGAAGAAGAATGTGTCTTTGGAGACGTTATGAGTTTGTATAAATCTAAGATCGACAGTTGGTCTCGTTATATTGACGATGTATTCTTGACCTGGAAAGGTACTGATATGGAGTTCAGAGACTTTGTAGCCAAACTGAATGATAACTCTCTTAATCTTAAATTTACCTTTGAAATTCAGAGTAAGGAAATTAATTTTCTGGATGTAAAAATTTCTAAGACGGATACCGGAGAAATAGCCACTTCCCTACATCGTAAAAAAACTGCTTCCAATAATTTGTTACATTGGAATAGCTTTCATCCAGAACCACTCAAAAGGGGTATTCCCTTTGGGCAATACCTGCGGTTACGCAGACTTTGCTCGACTAATGAGGAATTTGTGGCCAGATCACAGATCCTAAGACATGACTTTAAAGAAAAAGGCTATCCCAATCGTTGTCTCAAAAGGGCTTTCCAACGTGCCCTGTCGTTATCAAGAGATGAACTTTTGGAGGAGCACATCAAATCTGATGCTAAACTAATTAGATGTATAGGGACCTTTGATGCTGGTTGGCATTATGTCAAGAAAATCATGGACCGTTATTGGCCCCTCTTGACACTTGACTCTCAATTAACAGATGTCCTAACTGAAAGGGCATCAATTACTGCAAGGCGAAGCCGTAATTTGAGGGATATGTTGGTCCATAGTCATCTAACCATTTCATCTCCCAATAAACCCCGCACGTGGCTCTCTAGGGATTTGCGAGGCACATACAAGTGTGGTCACTGTATAGCATGTCCCTATATTCTAAAATCATCCAAGAGTCTCTTTGATTCAGCGAACGTATCGAAATTCGAAATCCAGTCCTTCTTTAACTGTAATTCAGCTGGCATAGTCTACCTTGCTTCCTGCATCTGTGGCAAAAAATATGTAGGAAAAACTCTACGTCCATTTAAAAGACGTATTATGGAACATGTATATTCCACTAAGAGACTACAGGAGACTCCGATTTCACGACATTTAGTTCAGTTTCATGGGAGCAATGCTAAGGTTTTAAGCTTCTGTGGGCTTGAATCAGTACCAGTATCACCTAGAAAGGGTGACTTTGATTTGAAGTTACGACGTAGGGAATGCTGGTGGATTTACCAGATGCGCTCTCTGGCCCCTCTTGGTCTTAATGAAGGTTTTTCCTTCTCACCGTATATTTGAATTCGTTTGACATTTCTTTTGCTATCACATCCAGCAGTCACCATCATCTAAATATAATAAGTGGGCAAATTCTTCTGATTAATACTCTCTATGTATTGGTTTCTCATTTCTATTTCTATGTGTTTTCTTGTTCTATTAAGGGTTACTTTATGGCTATATAGGTTTTTATTCTAGGGACCTTTTGGTCCCAAGCCAATAATCTAATGATCATCCTTTACCTAATGACTGTTTCCACATTTTTCATTTGTCAATATGTATCATCATGAGTCTGTAGTGACATGATCTAGCTCGGCTCTACATTTTCACTTTGACACATAGCTTTATTTTCATTTTTATGACTTCTTTCATTCTGAGTTTCGATACAAGTATCAGCATCTGTTCACATTAACCTGCTTTAATGACAGATCAGTGAATCCAGCGGCTCTTAAGCGCTGAGCGGTATGCTATCTATCAGCTTCTCTAATTTTTACAGAGTATTTCTGTTTGTATCCATCTAGCCCATGGGTCTCTTCATTTCATATGGCAACTAAACTGATGTTGATAACTATTCTCTGACTGTTTAAACGTTTCCAATAACCCTCCAATGTGTCTCATTACGTGGCTATGGTACTAAGATCTATCTATATTAGGCTTTTTTACCAACAATGTAGCCCTTTGGGGTCACATGGTACATTATCTCTTTCATTGGTTCCCAAACGTCAGGTGATATGTTAGACCAATTATCGGCCTTCTACGAGATAGACAGCTTCTCACCATTACATATGCTCAGTGCCACTAATCCGTCGATATGTATCATCATGAGGCTGTAGTTATACGATCTAGTTCTCCCTATGGACCTTTACCTTGATATATGGTTTTACTTCAACATATGATGTCTATTAATCTGATTTTCGATACAAGTATTACTATACGTTCTACATCAATCTGCCTTAATGGTAGATTATCGAAGTTAGCGGCTCCTAATATGCTGGGTGACATGTTAGTTTAATCATCAGCCTCATTCCATTGCTCCGTATTTTTATCTATCTAGCCTATGGGCCGCCTTACATTACTCGGTATCTAAGCTGACAACGTGAGCAAATTTGTGACCATCCTGTAACTATTTGGCTGTTAAAACGTCTTTAAATACGTTCCACCAAGTGATTATGGCACCATTATTTATTTACATTAGGTTGCCTCCACCAGTAACGTATTTTTTCGGTGTCACATGACACATCATTGTATCTATTGGTTGTTGAGTGTCAGGTGTGATGCCAGACCAATCACTAGCTTCTAACCTGCATTATAGTATTTATACAATAGACAGCTTGTTGCCACCACACATGTTTAGCTGAATGGTCTCCTTAAGCCATATGGCGCTTAAACTATGCTGCCCTAACATCTCACTACAAACGTAGCTTTGAATTAAATTCGTCCTTCACATATTATGTAGTGTTCATGAGATAGACAGTTCGCCGCCTGCTATATATATATCTTTTGGTGACTGGTCCCCTTTGGGCAATATAATGTTCATGTGTCAATCTGATTGTTCTTTACAGACTGTATTTTTTCCGCTTATTTTGAGTTGCATTTTTCATCTCTTTTTATTGTACTTGGCCATTGATTCGATTGGTCTCTTTACGCATATGGCGTCTTAGACAGATGGGTCTTGCCGGCCACCATAGGATCATTTACGTCGTTATTAGCCTGCAACTGACTCCAATCAAGCAGTGATTGTCCACTCCCATCTCCTCTAATTTGATTTATCAATCTGTATATAACCAGCTTCGGTGTCACACGGTACCGACAATAATCACAATCTGTGTCTGACTCCCGATGAAGCACCGGCGAAACACGTGTTGAGTCCTGTGTTTTTTCTTTTAAAATTCTTGCATAATGTGATTTGACAGGGAGAGTATAGAATCTTTAGCTTTTCAGGGACAGCCTTCTGTTAATTCGATTGCTTTTGGCTTTTTTAGTATTAACACGGTTCAGTGATGGTTGACTCTTTCATGCATTGTTGCCTTGTTTAGGACAGTTGCATGCCAATTTGTACGCTTTGACTCCTTAATCTACCGATATTCCTTCCACCACGCTTCGTTGAATGGTTGACATCCCTAAGCATGTATATGTTTTCTGCCAACTGGCCTTTTTTTGTGATTTTTCTGCTTTGCAGTTTATAATCTCCAGCCTACCGCTTTCTAAGGCTCTCATACAAGGTAGCCAGGCTAAATGAACGTTTCTGAATTTAGTTCGACATTCTGGCTTTTACAAACCTTGGAGTATTTATTTTCAGTTAAAATTCCGGACATTGCATATATCCCAGCGCAGTGGTATTCAGTATACTCTATTTGTCAATATTAAGGTACAAATCTGCATTGTCAACGTCCATGTGGCAACCGTTTATTTCTGTCACATTCACTGTGGTTTTCTATCTTTATTGAAGGTATATATCTGTTCCCCATAAGCTCCAATTAAGCAATTCGCTTTGTATTCGCCATATACTTCTCTTCTCCCTGGTACACATTGTGCTAATGTCCATGTGTCTATATGTTTTTTAACATTAATTGTCGGTTCTACTAATGTGTGTTTTATTATGACTATTAAAAGTTATGTTTTAAATCAGCACTCCCTCTCAGTGAATTGAGGGTTTATCCCTCAAATCTCTTTTTCGTTCCTATTTAAAGAGATCACACAGATACTGGAAAGAGGGGAGACAGAGTGTGGGGGGACACAGTGAGAGCAGGGGCAAAGTGAGGGAAGGGACAGAGAGTGTGAACAGGACACAGAGTGAGAGTAGAGAGGACACAGAGTGAGGAAAAGGACATACAGTGTGGGGGACACAGAGTGTGAAGGGACACAAAGTGTAGTGGGGCAGAGTGAGAGAAGGGACACAGTGAGGTGGCACACAGTGGGGGGGACATAGAGTGTGAGAAAGGAGTACCCACCCAGTCTAAAGACCATCTACATATAATGGATCGTTTATTACAAAGTAATATTTAAAAGACTAGTTAGAAATACATTATTTGGCTCTGAGCTGCACACTGCCACCTCTATATGTCTCTCTGCATCTCCCATCCCATCCCATATCCTTTGCAGCTTGTGGCTGACTGAGGGTGGTGGGGGAGTGCAGGCAGCTGGGAGGTGAGTGATAGTGGGCGGCCAGAAGCTGGCAGAGCACCATGGGAAATGCAGCTTGAAACAGCTGGAATGAGTGGGCTGATCACATCTGCCTCCTTGACCTCCTAGTGTGATCGCTGGCACTGTACATTGTTCAGTGGGCCATTTGATATTTTTTTTCTGTGTTGGTGTGTTATTCTGGGTAGAATGGAGCTGTCACATGGGTTTTTATATTGCTGCGGCGCAAACGTGGGTTCCTCATTCAGAAGAAACACGGTTTTCACATGGATTCATTTCGCTGATGCTAAAGGCGGGCACCACCCTCGCTCTGTCAGTCCTATCTCTGCCTGCGGTTATCAGTTCCGCCATGTTTCCCTCCACACACATCAAGCTTCCATTCTTCTCAGTGGCACATACATGTTCCCCATGGTATGTAAAATTCATATGCTGCCGTAATGCTGAGTATGCTGAGTAATGCCTTATTAACTTTTATCATGGAGGAACTCCAATAGAACAGCTGCGGTTGGTGAACTGATTTCATTTTTCCTTAATGCGTTTGATCCAAGCATTACCTACTGTTAGCTTTTTGCAACCTGCGTGGATTATGGATTGCTGGCCAGACACTGTTTGCACATGTAATCCGTCTGTGGATGTGTGTGTGTGAGTGTGACTGTATGTGGATGTGTGTGTGTGTGACTGTATGTGTGTGTGTGACTGTATGTGGATGTGTGACTGTATGTGGATTTGTGACTGTATGTGGATGGATGGGTGTGTGTTTTTATGCGGGTGGATGGGTGTGTGACTGTTACTGTATGTGGGTGTGACGGTGTTACTGTATGTGGGTGGATGTGTGTGTGTGAGACTGTGTGGATGGGTGTGTATGTGAGACTGTGTGTGGATGGGTGTGTATATATGTGTGACAGTGGGCCAAGATATGTGAAGCTCTGTGATACACTCTGCACATTATTGTGAGTTTTATTGCTGTGGAGCTCTGATATACACACCACTTGTTGTTTTTTGGAAATGGGGCAGCAATTCATCCTTTGCTCCAGGCAGCACAATCGCTCGGGCCGGCCCTGGGAGAGGGACTTTATATAAAACGTGTATTATAGATGAGAAAAGGGGGATAGTGCTCCTGGATAATATAAATGTATCAGACATAAGCCCCTATTATGCAGAGCGGGAGGGGAGATAACACACATTTTATAAAGTCCCTCTCTTCTCCCAGCGCTGCTTGTTATAAAGGGGTTTTTACTATCCAGCCTTCCTCTGTCATTAGCTTTCAGTGTGATTTATTTGAATGTTTTCCTTCTCCAGCTGCTTTTATCATCTTGTCTGTCTCATAGACATGCAAGGGTTAAGTAAAGGTTTCCTCTCCTGTGCTGGCTGCCTGTGCTGTGAGTGAGTATTCTGGATCTCTTCTCTATCACTGTCAGATTTTCGGGTAGGGGTCGTGAAGGATTACACATACAAACATTTTCTGTAGCTTTGCGATGTTGCGCTCTTCATTGCTGGTCTCCTTCACTCAATGTAATATTACAAAAAGGACTGAAACTAAAATGTAATGCATTTTCCTTTAGTTTCTTTCGTTTTTTGGACTGAGCAGTTTCGTATCTCGAGTCATACGAAAACTAAATTATCCCAAAACTCGGACTAAATCGTTTTAGTACTAAAACAAATGCACATGTCTAGTGATTTTATCTCGAAGGTATTGCTCTAAAGTGATAATATCCCACTTGAGTCTAATCTCTTTTTTGAGTAAATACTCTAATTTGTTAGTCAACCTTTTGATTTCTCTTGGGTCGGTGGGACCATTCAGAGTGACCCCACATTCTTTATTATCAAAGATGCTATTAATATTAACCCCAAATTTATTCCTGAATTCCATAATAGGAAAAGCTGCCCACAATCTTGAATAAAGAAATTAATGAAACAACCTGAAAGGTGGGTGTATAGGCGCTAGATGTTATATTTAAATCGATATCAATTGCAGCTCACCAGATAAGTGTATCCTCCACTCCTAACTAATTTTAGATAATATACCAAGGTATATGGGAGCGCATAAAAACATATATATAGCGAAAAACAGAAATAAAAAACACCAAATGAATGGTTGGATTAATCACAGATTTTGCAAAGAGACCCAGTCTTAAATAAAATACTGCCGGACGTACCCACGATTATATTCAGGGGGAGTAAGACGTTGAAAACAGATTTGGTTAAAAATCATTTTAAGATGGGGAAGGTCATCACAAACAAGGAAATGTTTGGGTTAACCCCAGGTTTCTATGGGTGTGGACAGTGTATTGCGTGTAGGAAAACAGGTAATACGAAGAAAACGATTAATAGCTTTCAATCAGATGTAGGCATACGCTACAAGATTAAAGAATTAATCACATGCCTGTCTACTAGAGTTATTTACATATTAGAGTGCCCATGTGGTTTACGGTATGTAGGACAAACATCTAGAGCACTATATATCCGAGTCAATGAACATATAAATAATATCAACAAAAGGTAAGTTAAACACAGTGTTTCTGCACATTACAGTGAGAAACATCAATGTAATCCCAAAGGTACCAAATTTTGGGCAGTGGAAAAAATCAGAACCGATTGGCGGGGCGATAATTTAACGGAGAAGTTAATCAAGTCAGAAATTAGGTGGATTTATACCTTAGATACTATGACCCCTAGAGGTCTAAATATAGACTTTGAGGTTTGTCATTTTCTTTGAATATTAATCATTTAAGATTTTATGTTCCTTTTTATATATATGTTTTCTATTTTATATATGATCCTCTTTGTATATGGTCTTATTTTTAATATGTATTTTATGATTTAGTTATTGTTTTTTGAGATATATATGCCTTGATGTTGGGGGTTGTTGTAGTTTCTCCACATTGCGGACTTTTTCGGTGGGGTTAATGAGGCCACTCAGCCTGTTGTTGCTGGCCGGATGGTGGAGGCGGAGCCAGCCGCGGGTCACCTGGTGAGGATGTGGACAGCCCGGCTGTTTCGTCAGCGGGGGTGGTCCCCACGGATGAAAACGAAAGTACCTGACGCTCAGAATAATACGATGTCATCACTAGGAGCCGAAAACGGAAACGGAAGCACGTCATCAAAACGGCGCCTGGAACGCAAAATGCGTGGTATCGTGACCCGCACGCCAATTCACGCGCTTCTTTATTCAATCAATTTGGAAGTATAAAAATGGGGATTTCTGGTATCTAATTTAACCCGATTGATAAGGCCTGCAGTAGCGGGCGAAACGCGTCCCGGTGTTTATGTATTTTATATGTATTAAATCCTTTTAATTACTTTTCTAGATTACCCATTTATTTATTTTTTCCTCCTGTTATATTTTGCCATATTTTGGGTTTATCCTCATATGCCCAATAGGTATTAGTCCGCCATCGAAGTCTGCAGAATTGGATCTGACTGGGATCTATGAGGTGGGACCCCCTCAGATGACAAGAGGTCCTAAGCGCTATTACAGAACAACCCATAAGAGGAGGTTCTAGAACACGTGAGTGTGTCTCTCTTTTTATACAGTTTATTTTTTGCACTACAGAACTGTTCTATGTATCCTTTTTCTCCTATTTGAGATACATTCATCATCACAGAAAAAGGAATCGCTGTATGGGAGGAGTCCCCCACAAGAGACTCAAAGGCGTACATCTAGTGTCTTGAAGACTCCTTATTCGTGAGTGCTATAGATAAGCTGTGTGTGCTTATTCACTCCATCAGTATATACTGCACAATGGTCTTTTTTTTCTTTTTTATAGGACTCATGGACTATCTATTTATCTGTGATTAATCCAACCATTAAATTGGTGTTTTTTATTTCTGTGTTTCGCTATATATATGGTTTTTTGTGCTCCCATATACCTTGGTATATTACCTAATAAAAGGTATTTATATTCAATGTTTCACTCACTTTCAAGCATACAATGTCAGCATTCACTAGAGCAGAAGGGGCAAACTGGAAGGTCTGGTGAGGGGTCCAGACAAGGAGTGACATGCTGTGGCTCGAGCTGCCATCAGAAATCTTGGGGCCACTTACTGGCGCACTGGTGGGGACTCCTTACCTCAGCTGCCCATACAAGTAAACAAATTAAAAATTAATCACTTTGCCCCCACTCCTGCTTACCTTATCTAACAGGGAGTGGGCAAAATGCCTTGTGGACTACTAAGGGGATACAAAGTGTCCCCTAGTGGGAGAATGTTCCCTCTGCAGCTCTACCTGGTGCTGCTCCCTCAGTGATGGGTCAGAGTGCTCTTAACAGCCCCAGGTGCTGCGTCCCACCGGGAAGCATGATGGTGTCTTGGTGGGCCTGGGGCTGTTAAGAGCACCCTGCTTCTGGGTAGAATGGAGAATCCCTTACATTTGAGGCACTTAGACAAGCTGCACAGGGTTTGGCCTGGACCAGGGCCCCTTGGAGTCACTGGGCCCCTGAGCATATCATTGGCTGTCCCCCCTGGTGTTGGCCCTGCTGTTTACAAATCTGGCATGTCTTGCGATTGATCTCCAAATCTGATGGTTCTCACATGTCTTTGGTTCATATCAGTTGCAGCACAGACCAGGGACTGATCCAGGGGGGTAACAGTGCAATTGCCGCCCCCGAGAAAATATTACCGACCCGCCGGCAGCTGAGTGCTTTTCTCTGTATGACCGGCCACTGGCATGAAGCTCGGCTGCTCGCCTGGGATCCACCAGCCGCGATCTTGCGAGATCGCGGAGTTCACGAGATCTCGTGAACTCTGGGATCTTGCATGGCCGCGACTTGTGCATGGTTCCCAGGCGAGCAGCAGCGGAGGGGCCTGGCTGGCAGACGGCAGGAGACCGATTGGGACCACGTGAGCTGGGGGAAATATATATCCATGTGTGCTGGGGCCAATATATATCCATGTGAGCTAGGGGCAATATATATCCATGTGAGCTGGGGGCAAATATATATATATCTATGTGAGCTGGGGCCAATATATATCCATGTGACCTGGGGGTAATATATATATGTGAGAAGGGGCAATATATATCCATGTGAGCTGGGGGCAATATATATAAAATGTCAGCTGGGGCAATATATATAAAATGTGAGCTGGGGTCAATATATATCAATGTGAGTTGGGGCAATATATATAAAATGTGAGCTGGGGCAATAACCCTTTCACTCCCAAAATTGACTTTAACTCGATTTGTATTGTAATACATTGAAAAGCAAACATAGAATATTAAAGCACGATTAGTGTGCCCCCCCTGGGGATAAAGGAAATCCACAGTCTTATCTCTCTTCTTTTTTCCCTATCTTACTTTAATCAAGCTACAAGGAGCAGCTCCGATAACTGTCGAAGTGCGCTGAATTGCCATCCGGAAATTCCACTGGGCTGGGAAAAAGAAAGTCTCATATTCTCCTGATAGGAGGGTAAAAATGTGTTTAAATAAAAAAAAATCCTTTAAAACGTAATAATAAAATGGTCTGTTAAAAAATAAGGAAATAAAAGGGTTTTTTGTAAAAATAATAAAAGGTCTTTAGAATTTTTTATAAAAAAATGTATGATTCACCTGCTTAACCACTTGACTACGGACGAGGAGGTGATGCAGTTCCGCGGCCCGGCGCTGATTGTGGATTTCTCACGGTGGGGGCTGACATTAGACATGTGCACAGCACAAAATTTCGTTTTGAACTAATGGATTAGTCCTAAAATGCAATTTATTTAGTTGCTAAAGAAATTCGTTTTCAGTTCTTTAGTATGAAAAAACTAATTTATTTCATTCATCCGAAAACCAGTGGATACAATTACTATTGTAGTGGTGGCTCCTCAGAGGGCTGAGATCGCTGCTTGTTACAGTATCTCTCACTCTCAGCACAATGTGGGCCATATTGCATAGTTGGTGCTAACTTAACCAGAGCTGTTGTAAGCTTCACAGAGCCATTATAGCCTATGGAGGTTTTCAGTTTACAACAGCTCTGGTTAAGTTAGCACCAACATTGTAATACTGCCCCGTGTCAGGCAAAGCTGTTACAGTAACTGACTGATGCTCATCACAGCACTCAGAGTTTCAGTAAAACTAGTAAATAATGTTTTTAGATATAAGAGGTTAGAACAATATTATTTCCTTGTTTTACTGAAACTCTGAGCGCTGTTACAGTCAGTTACTGTAACAGCTGAGCCTGATATATTGTACTGAGAGATAATGTAACAAGCAGCCAATCTCAGCGCTCCCAGCCACTGGATTTAAAGGGCTTTAAAAAAAGGCTCCTCTCTGTATAATGTTTAGAACATCCTCCTGAATTAATTAATGTCCCTCTCTGTATAGAACATCCTCCTCAATTTATACCTTTCTCTGTATAATGTATATAACATCCTCCTGCATTAATACCCCTCTCTGTATAATGTATAGAACATCCTCCTGCATTAATTAATGCCCCTCTCTGTATAGAACATCCTACTACATTGGCATGTGGAGGGTGCAGAACTTCGGATGTTGCGCTCTTCATTGCTGGTCTCCTTCACTCATCAATGTAATATCACAAAAAGGACTGAAACTAAAATGTAGTGCATTTTATTTTAGTTTCTTTCGTTTTTTGTACTGAGCAGTTTTGTTTCTCTTGAGTCATACAAAACTAAATTATCCCAAAATTTGGACTAAATCGTTTTAGTACTAAAACGAATGCACATGTCTAGCTGACATCTTGTCCTGGCCGGGCCTGGGAATTTCTATGGTGGAGATACCTTTGGATAACTGCAAAATGTACTTTTATTTCCTCTCTGTTCTAAGGCGGTGCATTATGTGCTTTTACTTATAAAGCCTGAGATACACTAAGCGCGACGTGGCACGTGGTACCAATTTAAATGAAAAAATGGAAAACAAAAATTTGCAAAAAAATCCCGAAAAATGCCTAAAAGATCCTAAAAAAATCTAAAAATAGACTTTTTACTGCAGAATATTATAATCAACGGTTTATTAGATGTTGAATTAAATCGGGAATATTTATAACATTGAAGCCTATGGGATTCGCCAGAATAAACCTGTTGAATAAAACCACCGAGCAGCAGGGCAATTCTCAACTTTTCACTGCTGGTTTTTGTTCTCTGAATAGACAAAGCATTGCTTCTCTATGGGAATTTCACTGCCCTCGAACAGGCAACGAACAGGCACCGTATATGCAGACAATGCACCAAGAATTGCCTGCTCTCTGAATGGCCGAATGGCCAGGAAAGGTAACCGAACGCTGAATTTCACTGTTTGGTTACCTTTCGGCCACAATTCGGATCTCTTTGAATAATCCTGAGAGTGTCAGCTCCTCAGCTAACTAACCGGTCTGAAGGCTGCAGAGTTGACAATCAGTCCTGCTACACAGAGAATCAGCTCTGCAGTGAACAGGTCTGATAGCTGCAGAGCTGAAACAACTCTCAGGGCCCTATTACGTTCTTTGCGTAAAAAAATAACGCGCACGCAAAAACGCATTAATGCGAGGGGAAAAACCCTATAAGCTGAACGTCGTATTACAACGTCCGCGCAAAAAATGCACGTCAACGTCTAACGTGGGTGAACCTGCGCGAACCCTTTGCGAGCGGAAAGTACTGCGCGCGTCCTATACTTAAAATTGTGAGCGCAAATGCGTTTGCACGCTGGTACGCGGATGGTATTACAATATATACACAAAATTTAACGCACAGCATTTGCGCGCATAATTTTAACGTCTCCTAAAAGCTGGTGGTAACTGCAAATCTGAACGCCCTGGCCGAACCCAAATACACCAGTCCAAAAAAAAAAATCCAACACAGTATAGTTATACATTCTACACATACCCAAACAATAAAATGGAGAAGTTGTGCGTGTTTTTATTATTGCTGCAGCATATATACACAGATTGATTTTGGCAGGCACAAAAACTTAACGGGAGACAATTGTGGTTCTTACTTCTGATTGGCTGAATCGCGTGAAAAAACAGTCTGCACACCGATTTCTGCGTGCAACGTTAATGCTTTTTTACGCTCGTTATTTTTTGACGATGAAAAAATGCGCACAGATTGTATTACCACCGTTATTATTCACGCGTTAACGTTTAACACTTTGCGCAAAAAAAACATGCTGCGCGTGCGTTTTTGCACGAAGAATTTAATAGAGCCCTCTGTGTATATCAGTCCTGCTATACAGATGGTGGTGGTGGGGAGCAGCAATTCATTCTTCGCTTCCGGCAGCACAAAGTCTTGTGCCTGCCCTGCTATAGACACACAAGTATTTCTTGTTTTATCTCTGTACACTTCCTTTATGTATACAGTGGCCATTTCTTTCTGCCAGACACAGATACCAATCCTAATCAGATAAAACCATTTATTCTGGAGCCCCAGGGTCATATGTGAGAGGTGAATGTCATAAGCAGGATATGATTGAAGTCAGATACTGTATCTTACAGAAGTGAGTGCACCCGTCACATGTTTGTAAATATTTTATTATATCTTTTCATGTGACATCACTGAAGAAATGACACTTTGTTACAATGTAAGTGTCAAGCTTTCTGTTTTTCTGTACAATTTTCCCGCTTGAAAGGAAATTCAAACATCGACACTGAAAATAATAACTGGATTCCCCTCTTCATTCACTTTCATTTCAGTTTAATTTCAGTAAGTTGGGTAGTAAATATAGTAGCTGTAGATTGATTAGGTGAATGGATGAGTAGCTGAATAGTGAATAGGTGATGAATAGATGATTAGGTGAATAGTTGAGTAGGTTAATTAAAAGATGAATTAAAGCGATTTGTAGCTGAATTAAAGGGATTTGGTGATGAATAGCGATTAGCTGCATTAAAGTGGTGAAATTAAAGTGATGACTTAAAGGTGAAAAACCTTAAACAGAAAGAAATACAGAAATTGTATAAATACATTGCACATAAAGCGTGTTAATCATTACTTCTGTGCCAGTTTCATATACATTCACTAGCACACACTTCTAGAATATCATTACTGCCAAAATATGTTTTAACTTAAAGAAAACAGACATGAACTGAGCTAATATAAAATCTGCATGTGGAATCTTCTCACACTGAGCATGAAATAGATCTAAAAGTTAACAGACTGCATTTATCACTTAACTGGCTCAATTCATTTTCTGTACATGACTGTGACACAATCCTTTCCTACATATGACTGTGAAAATAGTCTTTTAGCTCACCGGCTTCTACTCCAGGATCTGCAGATGCTTGTAAATCTGTGCACTTTGTTATGTCCAGGTTGCCTGCCTCATGGCATGCATGGAGCTCTCAGATGGCCCCTCCCTTCCTCTACAGCTCTGTCTCTGAGGCTGCTGGGAAGCCTGACCTCTGCTCTGACTGGCTGACCCTAACTGGAGCTGAATTGCATGCAGGGACAAGTAGTTCTCACAGACTCTTGCAGATTTCAATTACATAAACTGAATTACAGTCATTTTATAATCCCACTTGCTTGTACATTAGCTGACTATTCTGTACCACTGCAGTTTGACTTGACACCTCCCACTCAATTTTCTTGGATACAAATGGAAATTGTAATGTTTAGAAGGCAAACGTTTCGATTTCTGGTTGTAGACCAACTAAGATTCTTCAGTGTCTCCAAAAGTCATTCAATATCGATTGCATTGCTTGGAGGCGCTTAAACGGATAACTGGAAAAGTCAAATGATGATATCAACGCTTTGGGATGCTCGTCCCAACAATAGTGTATTAGGATTTGCATACTGAATGCAGTCTTCTTGAACTTGCGCTGTAGCATCGATGGGTCGTTCATTGGAGAGGTTGGTTGCTATCTGAAGAGCTGTTTGGAATTCACTGTAGGTGAGGGTAGATTCCCCTCTGTGACTCTCTCTGTGATATTCTCAGGCTAACAGAGTAGAAACCCAGGCATTGGATGGAAGAACTAGGACACTAACCTGGTCTTCCTTAAAGGCTTGTGCTCTTCCGCCGCAAAGTAATAACCCAGAGTTTGGATCTTTATAAATCACCAACCTGCTTTTGGTGGTGTTTGAAAAGGTGATGTCTTCTTGTATAGCAAGAAAAATATCTCGCAGAGCATCTTCTCTTTCTTTAAGTGATATGGTTCCCGTTGAAGATACTGCCTCCCACTTTGGGTTGTTTAGGGTTCGGTTGCGGCTGAGGAACCTTTTTGCTGCTCTCCATACCCAGGCTATTGTTTTGACTAGTCTAGTGAGATCACTGAATCGCTTCGAGTCACACAAGCTTCGAACAGCTGACCCTGCAGGAGGCCTCCTGCATCCTGCTTGGGCTTGAAGGGGATTCTGTCAGGGATTATTATCTCTGCACGTGCCTACAATATGTCGAGATTTATATTCAATAAGAAACTTATACGAGACATAAATATCAATCGTTTATATTTCCTAGAAATTCTCCTAAATTCTTTTAATTGTCTGTGTTTTGCTTTGAAGAATACACTAATCAATAATCGGATAAAAATATATATATTTATTACGTATACAAAAAAGTTTCAAATCTCATATCATAAACAAAGATTTATAAACGCCACAACATCCATCCATCAGCACATAGACACTAGCTTCTCAATATATGTATCTCCTGTTATTAATCATATATGCAGTTACTATCATTTACCTTATCAGTTAGTAACTATACACAAATGGTTAATAAACATTTCTGCTTAATGAAAACAATTATTTATATTTCCCAGCAAACTAATGTTTAAAAAGCTAGATCTTGTAGAGATATATGTATCTCTCTATGCTACGTGGATCAACAAAAGATGAGCTATCACTTATTCTATTTTTAGAATGTTAAGTAATAAAAACTTATTTAGTGAATCATCCCCTAATATCGAGAATTAAGCTTCTAATCTTCTACTTTTTATATTGTAGTTATATAATTCTTTGCTTATTAATTTCAATCACAGTAATTTCCAAATTCAATATATATATATTTGTATATCATCTTTGCAACAGTTTCTTTAGGATAAATTCTTATATTCGAATCTTCTTCATATCTCTATCTGCAGATATAGAAATATTTTGAAGACTCTAGATCTAACAGTAATCTGAGAAATCTCAGTCTATCTGTTGCAAAAAAATACTCCAAATATATATAATTTATTAACCTTAAATTTGCTCTCTCATACATTACCTCCAATCTGGATTCAATGAGTTACAGCCTTGGAATATTCTTTGATTGTTTTGAAATTTGTGAAAATGATCAATGTCAGATAATCAATGCATGTGAGTTAGAGATGTGGTGTGAAATCTTGAGTGCATTGTGTCCTGGGATGGTCTGCTAGCGATTTTCTGCCTGCGATGGTCTGCTTGCGCGAATGCCCCTGCAACGAACAGTGCGGCTCCAATTATAGTCAATTTGACGTCACTGACAATCTAGCTCTTTCCATCTAAATATTATATTCTTTATATTAATATGATATTTACTATACCTCTAGAAGGCAGTGTTGCTCTTCATATTAATTTCACCATTTAATTTTTATATATCTTATCTCAGGTCAAGAGATCAATCTGACTTACAAAGACCCTCTATTTTCAATGTAGACTCTGAGTCTCTCCTGTCCAAATTTAGATTTATATTTCCACTCCTCTCAAACTGAGTAAATTCCTTTCTAGTTAAATCAACAGAATCTATTCTTCAATAATTATACTATTTACAAGTTATACTCAACAAATACTTATTGGAGCATCTATTTTCTACTGTAAATATAATAAAATATATTTTGTGAATATAATCATTCATTTGCAAAATTTTTAACTTTTATTCCTATACCCAAAGAGAAAATATCTTTTTGTTTTAAAGGCTTATTAAAACACCAATAAATTTAAATATGACATATCTGGCACTTAGCTTCAGCATTATATCACACAAAGACATTTTATCGTCTCTAACCATGTCTGGCATCTATAGAAACAAAGACATAATTCTTAAGGTTTCACCTAGCCGTGAACTATTTAAAAAAAATCTCTGTTCATTTCTAAAACTAGGGAAAATTGAAAAAGAAAATACTTTCCATTTAAAACAAGATGGCTACAGGCATCCATTTAAATTTTTTAATTCTAATATACCCGACATAACCCCCCTTTGGTTTCATCTGTTCCTTTTTCAAGAGAGAACTCGATGGAAGCATGCAGTATTTCCACCGTTTACCAATTAGGCTAGGTTTCCACCTTTCGCAACACGTTTTTCTTCTTTCATCCATTTAATAATTGAAGATGCAGTGTTTTTAAACTTCAATGTACATACTTTCTTTGTTAGTACAATCATCCAGACAGTTAGAAACATAATTACTATACAAATCACAATCTCTGTAATTTTTGGCCCGTTATAAGCAGATAGCAATTGATGATCAAGCTGTGAATACATGGGAGCATAAATCGTTAGATTATCTTTCTTTATTAGAAGTTCAATGGTATGGTCAGGCTTGTTCTCTAGCAGAAATTTCAAATCTGGATTCATAGGAATCTCTCGCCCTTGGAATGCGTCAACAATTTGTATCTCGTCATACCAGACTTCATTTCCAACCGGATAAAGAGTAACGTCTCCGATAACAACTCTTGATTCTTTAGGAACGTTCACGAGAATCACTGGTGTAGGTATTAGCACTTTCTTGTTTTGTACCAGATCCTTCCGGAAAACATTTACTTCTTTTTCTGTGTAAAACAGCGGTTGCAATAAAAAATGCAGCAAATCTTTTCTTCCGGTGGTTCTTGTACGTAGCAATCAACGGTTTCCTGGCTTTATCCGGCATGTCTTTCACGCTTGCATGAGCTTGATTCACAAGGGACTTTAGCATTGTCCTTTCCATCAGAAGAAATCCAGGCGCTTCTTGGATTATAAAGTCAGAAGATGGTCCTGGTTCAAGTATTGGATCTGTTCGGAAGTGTGCGGAAAACCATAGAATTTCCAGATAGTCGCAATATCCTTGGTGGTCCGACTCATCTTTGCGGATTAGCGTCGCAGTTCGGATTAACCACTTTTCTCTATTTCTGTTGAAAGAAAGAGTATAAATAACCATTCATAGACTAGCGATTTCATTCAAATTCCCTATAGATACTCTGATCTCTGATTAAATTTAATTAACCGTACGGATCTAGTAGATCTACTAGCTTGAGTTAAACATCTGAATGCTGGGAAGAATAATCATATGTTAATCACTAGGGCTGAGCCGAACACCCCTGAGTTCGGTTCGCATTCAAACTCGAACTTTCCAAATGTTCGAACTCGAACTCAATACAAGTCAATGGGTCTGAAAGTTCGATTTTTAGAGTGCCCTCCAAGAGGGCATATATGCTAGATATTTGCCATAAAAGGTGTATGGGGGTCCGGGAAGTGCCCTGGGGGAAAGGAAACAAGGACAAAAAGTTAAAAAAAAAGTTTTTTAAGGGACAGTGAGTTTTCCATGATATAAGGGTTAAAAATAAAAAATAAAAATTTCTTCAAATATCGTGCGTAGGAGGTCCCCATAACCTGCCCGTGAAGTGGCGGATTTCTAGGATGTATAGAAACACTTAAAAACAAAAAAATGACGTTTCAAATGACGGTAAATGCTTTTCCTTTAATCTATCCATAAACAACTGCTTGGGGTGGCAGTCTGTATGAAAAGGAGACATTTCCGGACACGTAGAAAAAGTTTAGTGATTTTTTGGCTAAGTTATTGTGAAACTAATGCAGGCTTTGGATGAAAGTAACAATAGGTGCTTTAAAATTGGTCCTTTAGCGTCCCCAACAGTGCCGTCACACAGTAACCCCTCTGAGGATATGAATCTGATACAGGCGTCAGTGGCAGTGCACCCAAATATTGTGCTTTTGGTGCCAGGCCTGCAAGTACTATCATACAGTAACACCTCTGTAGTATTGTGGAAGAATGCAGGGGTGGACCTTGCGGTCCTTTATTAAAAAGATATGCATCTGTTAAAGGCGTCAGTGCACCCAGATATTGTGCTTTTGGTGCCAGGCCAGCAAGTACAATCATACAGTAACCCCTCTGTGGTATTGTGGAAGAATGCAGGGGTGGACCATGTGGTCCTATATTGAAAAGATATGAATCTGGTAAAGGCGTCAGTGCACCCAGATATTGTGCTTTTGGTGCCAGGCCAGCAAGTACTATCATACAGTAACCCCTCTGTGGTATTGTGGAAGAATGCAGGGGTGGACCATGTGGTCCTATATTAAAAAGATATGATTCTGGCACAGGCGTCAGTGCAGCTAAATATTGCGCCTTTCATGGCAGCAAGTGCATTCACACCGTAACCCTTTTGTAGTATTGTGGAAGAGTGCAGGGTTGGACCCTGCGGTTCAAAAAATTAAAATGATATAAATCAGGCACAGGCGTCAGTGCAGCCAAATATTGCGCCTTTCATGGCAGAAAGTGCATTCACACCGTAACCCTTTTGTGGTATTGTGGAAGAGTGCAGGGTTGGACCCTGCGGTTCAAAAAATTTAAATTATATAAATCTGGCACAGGCGTCAGTGCAGCCAAATATTGCGCCTTTCATGGCAGCAAGTGCATTCACACCGTAACCCTTTTGTGGTATTGTGGAAGAGTGCAGGGTTGGACCCTGTGGTTCAAAAAATTAAAATGATATAAATCAGGCACAGGCGTCAGTGCAGCCAAATATTGCGCCTTTCATGGCAGCAAGTGCATTCACACCGTAACCCTTTTGTGGTATTGTGGAAGAGTTCAGTGCTGGAGGTTTTGTGAATGCAGAAGACATCCCCGATCAATTCTGTTACGTTAGTCAGCATCAGGGGATTGATAACTGCTGATCCAGGACTGATTCATTTTTATAAATGTCAGCCGGTCTACAGAGTAGGTGGACAGATGCACTTTTTTGTCTGTGACAAAACCTCCAGCGACACTGAACGTCCTTTCAGAAAGCACGCTAGATGAAGGGCAACCTAGTAGCTGCATAGCATATTGGTTAAGTTCTGGCCAGTGATCCAATCTCAACACCCAGTAAGCCAGTGGATCATCCGCTGGAAAGGTATCCAGGTCTGCCCTTGCCCCTAGGTAGTCCTGCACCATACAGTGAAGACGCTGGCAATGGGTGCCTACATTTGACGTCCCTGGGCGTCGTGGACTACAAAAATTTAAGAATGCATCAGTCAAGGGGCCCTGGCCTTCACCACTATTCCTCTGATCATCCGCAGCCTCAGAAGCACGTGTGTCATCACTTGGTAACCTACCAGTGCCTGGAAAGGTGTTACACAAGTGTCACTTTAAAGCGTCCTCAAGTTTTTTCATCCTGTGCACCCTCTGTGCGGGCAGGATGAGCTCTGCAACTTTACCCTTCTATCATGGATCAAAAAGGGTTGCCAACCAGTAATGATCCCCCCATTGATAGCACGAATCCTGGTGTCCTTTAGCAGGCTTTGCATTACAAGGGAGCCCATACAGCGTAGGTTGGAGCTGGCATTAGCTTCCGAGTCTTCCTGGTCAATGAGGATGACCGTATCGTGCACTTCCTCCTGCCAGCCACGCACTAGCTCTTGTGTTTCTGGGCACACGAAACCCTCCCTTGAGGAATCTCCACCTTCAATGCCACCACTACTTAAATATTCCTCCTCCTCCTCCTCACCCTCCTCCTGTCTGATCTGAGTAGGACCTGCTGGAATTCTGTCTGCGGAAAGACTGGGGCCTTGAGAGCTAGGGAAGGCCTCCTCTTCCTCCCGCTGCTCTGCCTCTAGAGCCACATCTATAATTCCCTGCAGAGTGTGCTCCAGCAGGAACACTAAAGGAATTGTGTCATTGATGCATGCACTGTCCCTGCTCACCATCCTCATTGCCTCCTCAAATGGTGACAGTACAGTGCATGCATCCTTGATCATCAGCCACTGCGGGGGGGAAAAACAAAGTTGACCTGAACCTGTCCTTGTGTCATACTCACAGAGGTACTCGTTGATGGCCCTCTGCTGCTTGTGCAGATGGTACAGCATTGCTAATGTTGAGTTCCACCTGGCAGGCATGTCACAGATCAGACAGTTTGTGGGAAGGTGGAATTCTCTTTGAATTTCTGCCAGGCGAACGCTTGCTGGGAATGACCGTCTGAAGTGGCTGCAGACTTTTCTGGCCTGGCTGAGAAGCTCTGCCAGCCCTGGATATTTGGTTAGGAAACGCTGTACCACTAGATTTAGGACTTGTGCTAGGCATGATACATGCGTCAATTTACCCTTGCGTAAGGCGGAGAGAAGGTTGCTGCCATTATCACAGACGATCATTCCCAGCTGAAGCTGGCGTGGTGTTAACCATCTCCGCACATGGCCTTGCAGAGCTGACAGAATTTCTGGCCCGGTGTGGCTCCTGTCCCCTAAACAAACCAGCTCAAGCACAGTATTGCTTCTTTTTGCTTGAGCCATTGCGTAGACCCTGTCAGGCGTCAGTTTAACTGCCACTTCGCCAGAGACAGAGAAGAAGGAGGAGGAGGAAGAGGGAGAGGTGGTGGTGGTGGAGCAGACAGACCTCATACAAGCAGCTTTCTGGAGGCGTGGTGGATGAACAAGCTCCAGCACAGAGCCCCATCTTGGATCCCTCCCAGCTGCAATCAGAGTTCCCCAGTGTGCCGTGAAGGGAATGTAACGACCCTGTCCATGCTTGCTGGATCACGTGTCTAAAGTCACATGCACCTTGCTGCTGACTGCCTTTCCCAATGACTCGATAACATTGTCTTCCACGTGCTGGTATAGTGCTGGAATGGCCTTGCGTGAAACGTAATGGCGTTTTGGAACCTGCCACTGTGGTACAGCACATTCAGCAAATTCACGGAAGGGAGCAGAATCCACCAGCTGGAAAGGCAGCAGCTGCAATGCGAGTAATTTTGCTAAGCTGGCATTTAGACGCTGTGCTTGGGGATGGTTGGGACTATATTTTTTCTTACGCTGCAGCAGCTGTGGCAACGTAATCTGACTGCGTAAATCCTCAGCTGATGGGATGATGTCACATTGTGAGGAAGGACCTGGTACATCCATTACTGTAGCATCATCCCTGTCAGTGGAGGTTGTAGGCAATGACATGGCAGGACATACAGTGGGGGTAGAGACGGAGGAGGACCTACGCAAAGTTTTGCGCCAACGGGATGTGTGGCAGGTGTTCATATTGTTACCGGAGTCAATCAGGTTCACTTTCAATACGGCGCCGGACCAGGCACAAGCAAGGATTGTCTGAACACGAGTCTCTTCAGGAAAGGCAAACTTTATTGTGTCGTCACACAAGTGCTCACACAGGAATGAATCGCAAAGAGTGAGCCCCGTCTCCCCCCCTTGCAAGGGGTCTTATACCCAAAAATACGTAATTAGGTACATCCCAATTAGCGCACCTCCCGATGACACTTTATTCCACCCCACGTGGGCCAATACCTCCCATCGTTAGTACAAAGAAATTCCACACATTAACAATAAATTGATACACTTCATGTTAGTCTGACAGTCCGTGATTTGCTGCTGTGCTCTTTCTGGGCCGTGCCCTCCTCCCTACCGGCTGTGTTTATTTGAGATAGCTTGGGGCATGGTCTGTTTTCTACGATCTCTTTGTTTCTCTGCAATTCTCCATGACCTTGCCCCATTCATTCATCTTCCTGTCTTTCCGTGCCAAGAACTGGCCGGATTCTGCCTCGTTTTATTGCTAGTTCCCTAATCTACCACACATTCCTAAAATTCTATGTAAGCTTCGTTTTTACATCTAATAAAATCTATTCTATTTACTAGTGAACCAATATTCTGAACAAGATGGCCGCCTGGCTCATAGTAGCGACCACCTTTCAGCCTGATTCCATTTCATTCCCCCCTTGGCTCAAGCCTCAGGTTCTTCTCCTGATGCTTGTAGCCATCACACTCCGCTATTCTGAAATCCTTCATAACTTAGGGGACCCTTCTTTGTCGGAAACATACCCTGTGGAATTATCAGTGGTATCTTTTGAGTTCGTGTGGGTGTCAGTGCTGTCTTGCACAGTGGCCATAAGCATAGCCCTATGCGGTATATCAGTATCCCTACAATCAAGATCATCACTATCATAAGTATCATGGATCCAATCTGTGAAATAAATCTCAAGATGGATCCAAACCATTCTCCGATTGCTCCAAACCCACGGAGTGGATTCCAGCCTTCGGCGGCAATTCTCCTTGCTGCACCTTGCAACTGTGCTACTTTCTCTTGGTGATCTTGAATTACCTGGTAATAGTCCGGGACTTCATGTGAGGTGTTTTTAATGAAAGTACAACATTCATAATGCATTGTCATTTCACACAATCCATTCAGAGCCGCACTGATTTGCTCAATCACCATGTCATGTATCAGCTGTACCTTTCGTAGCTCACGCACTTCCAGATTCAGCAGCTGGATATCCATACTAGTTCTATTCAGAATTTCATCCATCAAGTTGACATAGCTATTCAATCTTTTCATCATCTCTCGTCCCCATCCAGTCCATGCTGGCAACCATGACCATATTCGATCTATCTTGGCAAACATCTCTCTTTTCGTTCTTTCAAACACCAGTGGGTACCTAGGGTGAAGTTCTGTGTTTGTGTTTGTGTCCTCTCCCCTTAGTTTCTGGATTGGGACCAACTTGGCCAAGTAACACATTCCCGTTATTGTTGGTGGAACCCATGTGTAACACACTCTCCCACAACACACCTGGTATCCCTCCTCTAGCATGAATGGTGATAGATGTAATGTTCCCTTTGCTAACTCTACCATCATTCGCCTCATTCGTCTCGTTGTTTCTAGTACACTCTGCTTCCCATCAGATTTTCTCGTAATCACTCCTTCTTGTGCACTTGTGAGTTTTCTGCACTGTATGTATAGAAAATTTGACTGTTCCTTTGTGTCAATTGTGTATATATATGATGTCCAATTAAATTTACTTGAATAGCACCCTTCCTTCTTATGTGTGTCCCTATCTGGTCCTATTTGGAAACACCACTCTGGGGGATATATGTACCCTATTATAGGATATCCGGACTCATATCCTTCTGGTCGTTGCATGGGTGGCCTAAAAGGGTGTATTGTGATATTCCCTGATGCAAACACACTCAGATTCATTGGAACAGAAGCAAATGGGATATGGATTGTCTCTGGGTTCTGCTGCACACCCAACATGTCTTTTGTCCAGACTTTTTGGCATAGTCATATTTAAATTGCACAAGTAAATGTCCTCTTGGCAAAATCTCAGATGTCACTTCTCGTTTTTGTCTCCACATGGTACGGTTCTCCATCACTGGGTGTACTGTGTACCATTCCAGATATGGGAAATATCCACTTTCCCAGCGATGCTTGTACAATTGGGGCATACTCCACGCGAGAGTCCATAAATCAAATTAGCATGATACAAAATCAGCACCACAAACGCCCCGAATGTCAAGATTCCCTGGGCAATTCTTTTCACAGTCACATAAACCCAATCCCTCCCCACCGGAATTTCAAAAGTAAAGAACATTTCTGGATGATCAAGGGTGGGGGCCAGGCCCTAAAAAGCACCCTGTGGGTATCCCCCGTTGGCGGGTGGTCAGGACCTGTGCTCATCAAAACACCCACTTGTTGATCCTCTGAATTATCTGGGTTAGGATCATTTAGGTGCTCGTGGCTATTGTGGTCTTTGTCAGCTTCAGCCTCAGCGGGTTGGTCTCGTTGGTAACGACCTTCCATGCTGGTTCAGGACTTGCTGCAGCTGCTTTTACAATGGAGTGATGTATCCACGGAACCACTTCGGCAACCTTTACTGCTGTAGGGGTTGATAACAGAACAATGTAAGGACCTCTCCATTTTGGACCCAGTGGATAATTTTTCCACTCTTTTACCCATACTGTGTCACCCGGACAATACTTGTGCAGTGGAGGATATAGAAAGTGGGGTATATTATCCCCCACCCAAGTATTCAATTTCTGCATTGATTTACCCAGCATTACAACCTGTTCAGTTAATTTAGTTTCTCCCAATGCCCGAAGGTCCCCCCTTAGTCCATTAATCAAAGGGGTTGGCCGTCCAAACATAAGTTCATACGGACTTAGCTTCAATTGGGGGGTTGGTCTGCACCTAATGTGCAAAAGGACTATCGGCAGCACGTCCAACCAGCCCAGTGACGTCTCTTGGCACAGTTTGGACATCAAAGTCTTTAGGGTGCGGTTCATTCTCTCGACTTTTCCCGAGCTTTGGGGCCTGTAGGCAGTATGTAGCTTCCAGGTAATACCCAGTAGCCGGGCAAGTTGCTGTAGACAGTTCTGTATAAATGCAGGGCCATTGTCCGACCCTATTTCGAGAGGAAGTCCATAACGTGGTATTATTTCTTTCATCAGACTCTTTACCACCTCTGTGGTCTTTTCAGTTCTTGTTGGAAAAGCTTCCACCCATCCTGTCAAAGTGCACACCATCACCAGTAAATATTTGTATCCTTTGCAGGGTGGCAACACTGTGAAGTCTATTTGTAATGATACCATTGGGGATAGCCCGATTGGCTGTTTCCCTGGAGGTTGAGATGGGCCTGTTCTTGGGTTGTTTTTGGCACATGTTACGCACTGCTGGGCTATTGCTTTGCAGATTACTGACAATCCTGGTACATAGAAATGTGGCTCCAACTGCTGCTCCATCATTTCTCTTCCTCCATGAGTACTTGCGTGTAGTGCTCTTACGATTTCAGGAGCCAAAGTTGCTGGTAGGACTATTTGTCCATTCTTCAACTGGAACCATCCATCTTCTCCATATCCTCCTGGTTCTTCTGTCAGCCATTTCTTTTCTTTCTCTGAGTACACAGGTGTCCATTCACTCAGTGGCGCCGGTAGGAGTGCAGCCACCACTGGTTTTGCCTTGTATTGTGCCAATTTTTCATGACTTCCCCAGACGAATTCTTCTTTTGGGAAATAGTATCGCCATGCGAAGAACAGTAGATCTTGTCTGTCCTGTGAATCTCTTACTGCTGGTATGAAAAAGTTCATTGCACTTTTCTTCATTCTTGGCAGTCTGTTCTTGATAAGGATCTCCTTGAGGAAGAACCTCACCAATGGGGCTTGGTATTCTTCTGCTCCCAATTCTCCCAGACTGTGCAGTATTCGTGTGATTCGTAGATTATTGTGAGGATTAATTGTCAAATTTTCAAAACGTGAGGCAAAATTTTCTGCTCATTCAACTTCAGTTATTTCTTTGTCTTCTTCACACTCCCCCATTATTTTTACGCCGAAGAATTTCAGCATCATTTTGTAGGCTCTGCGTAGTCTTTGCTGAACTTCTGGAGGTGTCAATCATTAGTCGTGTCTCTTGCGGATTCAGAGGAGTGGAATAGAAATTTCGGCCTTGTGTCTGAGTTGGGAAAAGCCATTGGATGTAATCATGATTGAGTTCTAACAGTTCGTAATCATTTTGCCATTTATGCAATATTATTTCAATGAACTCGCCTTTAGGTTCAAATTTTCTCCAATTCATATAGAACTCGTAGTTTGGCATAGGAGGTTGAGGTTCTTGCCTGCAGAGTAGGACCTTGACTTGCTCAATTGTTGGTGGTGGTTTTGCAGCTGCTTTTGCGGCCTGGTCTGCGCGTCTGTTGCCTTTTGGAATTTCATCATGGCCTTTTTGGTGGCCACGACAGTGCATGATGCTGACAGCACTTGGTTTCCATACAGCTTCCAGGAGGGCCGCGATTTCAGCTGCATACTTGATTTATTGTCCTGAGGACGTGAGTAGGCCTCTTTCTTTGTAGAGTGCACCATGTGCATGGACTGTCATGAAGGCATATTTGGAATCAGTGTAGATATTTACTCTCTTGCCTTCTGAGATTTCTAGAGCTCTGGTTAGGGCCGTTATTTCAGCCAATTGTGCAGATGTGTGGCCTGGCAGTGGCTTTGCTTCGATAATTTCTTCTGCTGAGACTACTGCATAGCCGGAGACTTTCTTTCCCTCATCCATGTAGCTGCTACCATCGGTGAATAGCTGTAGATCGTATTTGTCTAGGGGTACGTCTTTCAAATCTGGCCTGCTACTGAACACTTCTTCCATGACTTGGAGGCATTCATGATCTGGATCCTCTTCACAGTCAGGCAGTAACGTAGCAGGGATCAGAGTAGCGATGAGGTCCAAATGAACCCGTGGGTTTTCACACATCATGGCTTGGTACTTCGTCATCCGGCTGTTACTGAACCAGTAGCTTCCTTTCACATCCAGCAGGGCCTTGACAGCATGGGGCACCTTGACATGAAGAACTTGTCCAAGTGTCAGCTTGTCTGCTTCTGCTATCAGCATTGCGGTGGCTGCCACTGCTTTCAGGCATGGGGGTAGGCCGCAGGCCACAGGGTCGAGTTGCTTGGAGAGATAGGCCACAGGCCTCAGCCAAGAGCCGAAGCTCTGGACCAATACTCCTGTTGCTGTTTGATTATGTTCATGCACGAACAGCTGGAAGGGCTTGCTATGATCTGGCAGGCCTAGCGCAGGAGCCTCCATTAGCAGAGTTTTTAATTTCAGGAAAGCTGCTTCTTGCTCTTCTTCCCAGTGGAAGGGGTCTTGTTCCCCCCCTTGGTGGCTTGATGAAGAGGCTTGGCAATATCTGCGAAGTTGGGGATCCACAGGCGGCAGAAGCCTGCAGCTCCCAGGAACTCACGGACTTGTCTTCTGGTCTTTGGTTGGGGTATGCGGCACACTGCTTCTTTTCTTTCTGCCCCCAATGCACATTTGGTACCTGTTAACTGGAATCCCAGGTATTTTACACTTTGTCTGCATATTTGTGCTTTCTTTCTAGAAACTCTGTAACCTGCTTGGCACAGCAGATACAGCAGGGCTTTTGTGGCAGATAAACAGTCTTTTTCTGTGGGGGAAGCCAGTAATAAATCATCAACATATTGGAGTAACACAACTTTGTCTGGCTGAGCATTGAAGGCGAGGAGATCTTGGCTGAGCGCGCAACCGAAAATCGTGGGCGAGTTTTTGAAACCTTGAGGGAGGCGCGTCCACGTCATTTGATGGCGCGCCCCTATGGTGGACTCTTCCCACTAGAATGCAAAAATGGGCTGGCTTGCTGGAGCCAGACGGATGCAAAAGAAAGCGTCTTTTAAATCAAGCACTGTGTAATATTTTGTATCTCCGGGAATTAATGCCAGCAAATTATATGGATTAGGGACCACAGGGTGTAGAGTTACTGTGGCCTCGTTGACAGCCCATAAATCTTGAGCGGGGCGGTACTCCTGTGTGCCCTCTTTCAGTACTGGCAGTAGGGGTGTGTTCCACGGTGACACGCAGAATTTCAATATGCCGTGATCTTTGAGTCTCTGTAAATGTATCTGTATATTCTGCTTGGCTTACTGTGGGATATAATATTGTTTTAGGGCCACAGGTGTTGCACCGGGCTTTAGTTCCACGTATACCGGGGGTATGTTTATGGCAAGTCCGGGCGGGTTTTCCTCCGCCCATACCCCAGGAATTTCAAGGAGTAGTGCATACGGGTCTGGCGCGGCAGGCGGAGTAGGTGCCGTGCGCCATTCTTCCTCCCTTGGCATAATAACTGCGATTTTCACAGACTGGGGGTGCTGGCTGGCTGGATTATGCTGCCGAGCAGAGCTGCCACTCTCAGGCAGGTCTAATTGAGCGTGACCCCCGGGAAGGAACGTAATTTGGGCTTGCAATTTGCAAAGGATATCCCGCCCCAGGAGCTGGATGGGACATTCGGGCATATACAAAAATTCATGTTCAACATTATGCCCACCCACACTACATTTTCTAGAAGCAAGAAAAGGATATTTAGCAGACACTCCCATTGCTCCCATAATATCAACCTCATTTCCCATTGGGGTGCAATTTGCTTTGTTACAACAGAATATTCGGCACCGGTATCAACAATAAAAATTTCATCTTTATTTCCCACTCTCATAGTGACCGTGGGCTCGTGGTTACCGAGCGGGATGGGCCCAGGTCCTTGTCAATATGCATCCTGCCCCTCAAATGATGTTCCCGCCAGTCCCACAAACCCTGCTCCTGCATCCTCATTTCTCTCATACCTGCCGTTCGTTACCTGGCCGTTAGAGGCTTGACCTCCCACTTCCCCAGACTCCCCTTGCCCCCCAAATTTAGCCAAAAAGGCAGGGCAATCATTTTTCCAGTGACCTTCACCCCGGCACCAGGTGCACTGGTTGGGTCCTAGGGGTTCCCTAGGGGCTCCCCTACCTCTTCCTCTAGCCCCCCTACCCCTTGCCCTCCCTCTATCTGGGCCACCTCGTCCTCCACCATTCCCCATGTATCCGACCACCCCGGTATGTCCCTTTTGCTTCTTTATCTCCTCTAGATCCCGGTTATGATACACCTTATTGGCGATCTCAACTAATTCGCTAATACCTTTCCCCAAAAAACCATCCAATCTCTGTATTTTGTTCCGTATATCCCTCTGTGATTGTCCCACAAACGAAGGATTAATTAACCTCTGGTTCTCCGCTGCCTCAGGATCAATAGGACTATACATCCTGTACGCATCCAGCAATCTCTCTAGAAACGCACTCGGGGATTCCTTAACTTCTTGTATCACATCTGCTATTTTTCCCATATTTGTGGGCTTCTTCCCTCCCGCTTTAACACCCATTATTACCGCTGTTCTATATGTCTGCAGGTGGGCAATACCTTCAGGTGTGTTGTACGGCCACTTAGGATCTGTTTTGGGGTAGTGTTCCTCTGCCCACGCTTCTGGCTGGGGCTTTGCATCTGCTACGGCTTGGGCAAGTAAAATCTTTTGCACGCTACTATTTATTCGGGCTCTTTCTTCCGTGGTAAACATTGTCAACATTAATTGCTGACAATCTGCCCATGTGGGGTTATGTGTGAGCATAACTGACTCTATCATACTGGCCACTGCTGCGGGATTTGTGGAATACAGTGGTGTGTGTGTTTTCCAATTAAAAAGATCTGTTGTCGTGAATAGGACGTATGTGTATTGCATTGGCCCCGGTGCCCCATCGGCTAAGGGGGGGCCTGGCACCTCCCGCAAGGGCATCTGCATAGCGCTCTGGTAGGGATTGTGTTGGTATAGATCCCGGGGTCTATGTAAATTATTCGCTGCGCGTGTGGTAACTCCCTGTTTCTCATCTTCCTTTTCACTATCACCATCCCCATGGGATACTAATTTATATATGCTCCCATCGGGCATTTCAATCTTCTCTGGTGGAGCCTCTCTGTCCCCTCCACCCGCTGCACCCTGCTCCTCTTCCGCAATCCCACGGGACGGAGCTGAGGGAGCTGACCGAGGCACAGCAGCTGCCCGCTCCCCCCTCTCCGCCCGCACAATCGCGGCACTCAAAGCTTCTCTAGCTGCCCCGTAACACGATAGATAAGGTGGGGGCAAAACATCACTCTCTTCCGGCTGTTCCACCAACACCGGTCTCTCTCTCTCCTCACAATTTGGGGGTACTTGCTTCTTATTTTTCTCCGCTACCATTATAAAATGGCTCTTATCTTTTATACAATATCTCCATATATCTATATACGGGTACTGTTCAGGATGTCCGTATTGCTCGGTGACTTGGGAATGCACTTTCTGCACTAACTCCGGGTCCATTGACCCCTTGTAATGGAGTGGACCTGGTCACATGAACACCACAGCAGGAAAAGTGTTTCATCAAGCAATCTTTATTCCTTGAAGCACAGGTGTATACAGGCACAGCTGCTTGGTTCAACTAAATAAACAAAAGAAGAAAAAACCTTTCTCTTCTATCCAGCAATCAATGTAACAAAACAAAAGATTGTGTCCTCAAATCACAGGCCTTTAGGAGCTGTGTCTGTCTGAGGGGAGATCCACCAAAAATGAACCTCCTGTGCCTGTATAGGCGTGTCTCTTTTAAAGCCCCAGCAATCACAACATCAAGCCATTGTGTGTGTTGCTGGGCTGATCAATCCTGTCAAGTTAACCCTTTCCTCAGGGAACCTTATATACACCCCATCACACCCCTGCTCTGGCCATTCTGGGACTAACATTGGCCATACAACTGTACACATTAATCTCAGCTTCTCCTTTGTCAATTCTACACCATAGTCATGCGTTGTATATAACACCCCAAAATTCCGCACCATATATTCCAGGGGCGTCTCACCCTCTTTCACCTTCTTGGGCTTGGATGACCCGTTACCTATTGTTACTTTTGAAAACAGTAACCTCTTACAATACAGATATATCACTTTTAACAATAACAATTAGAATCTACAGTCTGATACTTCAGCCAACAATTCTTTCGTGTCTGGGACGCTTCCTCCGTCAGTAGCCGACTGCAGTCGCCTGAGCCGAAAACGTACGTCGGGAGTCAACTCTTGTATTTGCTTCCTCGCGGGGTGAGTAGGCGCGCGTTCACTCACAGCACTCGAATCAATTCATTAACAGCACATACTGTACCAGATACTTTCAGCACATAACAAAACATAAACACTTCAACTCTTTCTACTAGCCGAGGGTACTCAGTCCCTCCTCTGTGGCGCCTTATACCCCGTAATTTGAACTCTAACTCTTGCCTGCTTGTGTCTATGTGCACCCCGTTCTATACCTATACTCCCGTCTGCAATTCCAATTTGCCTATGGATAATCTACCCACCCGGCACCACTATCTCTGCAGCTACCGCTGGCTTCAATAAGCCCTCTTCACTACACGACGTACACACTAGCACTGACTCAGGGCTCTAAGCCCAGTTACAGAAATCCCTCCTCCTTTCCTTTTATCCACGTGGCGAAGCTTTGTTTACAAACACTGACTATGACTATGCAACTCCACGTGGCTACTCTCTCCCTCTCTTACAGAACTACCCTTTGGTTGGCATCCAATTCCCCCGAATCCAGACACACGCTAGCCACTCTGGCTCCTTTGCATTGTCCGTGCTATCAGCGGGCGGCTGGATTTACCAACGAGACCGTGGCCATCGGGTCTCCTTATCCGTCTATCTCAGTCGGACGTTTCCTTAGATACCGGTATCTCCTTCAGACATACAAACATAGAAGACACTTTACCTATCGCCGGCGCTGTCCGCTGTTTCCTCAGACTCGATGGTGTCCCAGGTTCCCGGGGGCCGGGAGTCCGTTTGGGACAAGACGAGGTCCACTGAACAAGAAATCCTGCTTGGCGCCTGCAGATGTCAGCTCACCTTCAACGGACGCCCAACCGGCGGGATACTTGCACCTGCAGTCAACCGCTACAGTGTGTTCAGCAGCCGTTGCTTATGCCGGAAAGGGCGATCATCCCGGCTATCGAGCCCCCAAAATGTTACCAGAGTCAATCAGGTTCATTTTCAATACGGCGCCGGACCGGGCACAAGCAAGGATTGTCTGAACACGAGTCTCTTCAGGAAAGGCAAACTTTATTGTGTCGTCACACAAGTGCTCACACAGGAATGAATCGCAAAGAGTGAGCCCCGTCTCCCCCCCTTGCAAGGGGTCTTATACCCAAAAATACGTAATTAGGTACATCCCAATTAGCCCACCTCCCGATGACACTTTATTCCACCCCACGTGGGCCAATACCTCCCATCGTTAGTACAAAGAAATTCCACACATTAACAATAAATTGATACACTTCATGTTAGTCTGACAGTCCGTGATTTGCTGCTGTGCTCTTTCTGGGCCGTGCCCTCCTCCCTACCGGCTGTGTTTATTTGAGATAGCTTGGGGCATGGTCTGTTTTCTACGATCTCTTTGTTTCTCTGCAAGTCTCCATGACCTTGCCCCATTCATTCATCTTCCTGTCTTTCCGTGCCAAGAACTGGCCGGATTCTGCCTTGTTTTATTGCTAGTTCCCTAATCTACCACACATTCCTAAAATTCTATGTAAGCTTCGTTTTTACATCTAATAAAATCTATTCTATTTACTAGTGAACCAATATTCTGAACAAGATGGCTGCCTGGCTCATAGTAGCGACCATCTTTCAGCCTGATTCCACTTCAATATGTCGCCTCAAGCATGTGGTACCCAAGCGTCCAGTGTCTTTCCCACGCTTCAGCCTCATCTGACAGATTACAAATAGCAACAGTGCAGTCTGCTGCACATTTCTTAAAGAACTCCCAGACAGCAGAGTTCCTGCATGTGTGCTTTGAGACAACAGCGCTCTACACCTGAGCAGCTCTGACATCTGATGCCTTGGACTGGCTAGTGCTACGGTTGGTCATAGAGGATGTTGTGCCTCATGTTTGTTGTGCCTCCTCCTCCTCCTCCTCCTCCTCCCCCTCCTCCTCCTCCTCCTCCTCCCCCTCCTCCTCACTATGACCTCATCATCATTGTTATCATCACCCCCTATCTCCTCGTCACTGGAGCCAACTTGGCAGCATGCTGCAGCTGCTGGGGCAACATGAGTGCCAGTTATTTGTGTGTCATTACTGGCACCCCCTTCCTCTAGGTTGATTATACTCCCGACCTCAACCTCAGAGATTGAATCAGAGCACTGTACTTGCTGCGCATCCTCAAGCAGCATGTCACTGTCATTGTAGTCAAACAATTCAGCTGACTCCTCTGTGTGTGATAGCGAGGCTACGGCAGGAGTAGCTGTGGACATGGAGGCTGCATTAGATGCTTTGGCAGCTGAGGTGGACTGTAAAGCACTACAAGCCTGGCTGGCAGAGGACTCGGAGGATGAGGATGGCCTGGTTAGCCAATCCACCAAGTCCTCTGTATGTTGCTGCTGCTTAAGAAGACGGCCAGCACCAGTTAGAAAGGACAAGCGTGCCCCTGCAGAGGATGCACCATGGCCACCACGACCAGAGGCACAGCCTCCGGACACAGGGGCTGCTTGCCCTCTTAACTGTGTCTGGGAGCATCTGCCTGTCCTATTTGTTCTTTCAGACATGGTGAGTGATATATAGATTAAATATATACAGAACTCTGATTCAACTCTGGTATAAAGTTTAAAGATTTACAGAACTCTGGTATATCTCAGTGAGACTGATAGCCCTGATAGCTGGCAGCCAGTGACAAGACACAGATTACAATTCCCTCCTATAAATCAGTGAGACTCCTTGATGGGTGGCAGTGAGAAGACACAAATTACAATTCGCATAAATCTGCTAGAAGTATGTGGGACCCCCTGATTGCTGGCAGTGATAAGACACAGATTACAAGTCGCAGAAACCTCCTATAAATCAGTGTGACCCCCTGATGGGTGGCAGCCAGTGAGACCACACGTATTATAACAATTCCCAAATATTTTGTAGAAATTAGTGAGCCCCAAAATACTTGCTGGCAGTGACAAGACACAGAAGATCACCTCAATTCCCAAATGTTTTGTAGCAATTAGTGAGCCCCAAAATACTGCGTGGTACTGGCTGTGTGACAAGACACAGATCACCTCAATTCCCAAATGTTTTGTAGCAATTAGTGAGCCTCAAAATACTTGCTGGCAGTGACAAGACACAGAAGATCACCTCAATTCCCAAATGTTTTGTAGAAATTTGTGAGACCCCCAAAATACTTGCTGGCACAGTGACAAGACACACATCACCTAAATTCCCAGATATTTGGTAGAAATGAGACCCCCCAGTAGCGTGGCAGACCGGCAGTAAGAACACACAATAACAATCTCCTATGAAATCTCCTCTCAAATGCGTGCTGATGCGGTGCGTGGAAACCTTATATAGTGTGCTGCGGGACTTAGCTCTGTGAGCCCATGATTGGGCAAAATTTGCCCAATCAGGACTCTGAGCCGAGATTGGCATACTGTTGAACCGGTCTTGCACCAGACCTGTGGTCAGGTGCAAGGCTGTAGCCAATTACGAGCTTCAGGCCAGTGGGAAAGTGAATTGTGGTCGATTGTGGTGCATTGTGGGCGATCACACGGCGAACACCCGGAAATGTTCGTAGTTCGCGAACAAACGAACAGGCTATGTTCGATGCGAACTCCGAACCGATCGAACCGAACAGCTCATCCCTATTAATCACAACAATCACTTCACATGCTACCAGTTAAGTGTCTTCTGCTGGTCCATTTTCACACATCCTGAGGTGAGATCTAGGATGACAAACACGCAATTGATTAATATGAACCCATTTTTCTACACTCTCCTTTCCTTTGGGTATCTCTATTTTATACGCCACAGGAGACAATTTATCAATTATCGAGTATGGTCCTTTCCAGGATGGAAGAAACTTTCTCTCTTTTACTCGGTCTCTACTAAAATTATACAGATACACCTTATCGTCAATCTCATACTCCTTTTTTTGTAGTCTTAAGATCATAATAAGTCTTATTAGATACAGCGGCCTTCTCTAGGTTCCATTGCGCAAAAGCAAATGCTTGCTGTAAATGATGACGTAGGTTTTCTATATACTGATATGTGGTAGCAGCATTTATTAAATTCTGATCTGAAGTGCGATACAATAGATGTTGTGGTAACGCCATCTTCCTGCCAGTCATTAACTCAAATGGTGACATTTTAGTTGCGGTACTTGACGTGGCTCTAATAGCCATGAGCACTAAGGGCAACTTTACATCCCAGTCCTTTCCTGATTCTTTTACAAATTTCTTTAGGACATTTACAATTGACTGGTTATAGCGTTCGACACTTCCACTAGACGTGGTACGATACGCAATATGCAATTTACGCTTGACAGGTTGAAATTGGGCACATACTAGACATCCATGGCAATTTGTTTGGAATTCTTGTAACATATGGGGCCAATAAGCATAATCCCGCAATAACTCATAGGTGATCTTTTCACCTCGATGTCCCGCAGTGGGTGCATCGTGGGCATGTTGCAGCATTAAACCTCTAAATGCAGTAGGAACTACCCATTGTTGTATCCCATGCTTAGATATTCTGATCAATAGACCATCCTTAATGCTGAATTGGGCCTTGGATCGCATTAAAATACGAAGATCCTCAGTCTGGTCAGAACTCTCTTCAGATAAAGGATTATCACTAGGATTTTCAATATATTTGTAAAAGATTCCAATTACGGGATCTTCCTTTTGGCTCTTAATTAGATCTTCATTGGGAGAATCTTGACACCACTGAGCTACATTACTCTCGACCTTAGATTTAGTCTGCTGACGGTTAAGTACATCTACATGTGTTTCAATTAGTAAGTGATCAATATTTATAATTTCATCACTGACCGCACCCTGTTTAGCCAATTTGTCAGCTAGGTCATTGCCTTCTTTATCCATACCTGAAATTTTGGAGTGACCTTTTGTCTTTTTCCAATAAACGGTTAAACCATTTTCAGTCACCATCTTATCTATTTCTCCAAATAGATCGGCATGTTTAACAGGTTTGTTGTTGGACCTGAGCATATCATTTCTTTTCCAACCAGCCAAATATTCAACGAAACTGTTACGGACATAATTAGAATCTGTGACTATCAGAAATTCTTTAACATCATAGTCTATAGCCATATGAACGGCTTTGTAAACTGCGGCTAATTCAGCGACTTGGCTACTTTTAGCACCGATGTTATATCCTACTGATATATTGGGATATTCTTTTGTCCATGCAATACCAATGCCGGCTACCAGTTTCCTCTCTTCTCCCAAGATGGTGTAGTAAGCACAAACATGTATATATACACGTGGAAGTAGGGAACAGTATTTTTCGTCATAGGCCTTGTAAGGTGATGTCACGGTCCGAACCCCCAGACCCTCTGGCACCCCCTTTTGTTCTCCTTTTCACCATGTTCTGCATTGATATATGCAGATTCCAGGAATTCATGCTGATCTATACTCATTCCTGGACTCTGATTTGCATGATGGACCTGATGCCTCACCTGCACTTGATCCAGCCTAATGAACTCTGCATAAAAGGAAGCTACGCCCCTTATCCCACGCTTCCTCATTGACGTTGCCTAGTTTAGCCAAGTGCAGACTATTCCTCCTGAGATATCCTTGCCTGTAACCCCTTCTGATCTACAGACATTCCTGTTCACCCTTCGCTATTTCCTCGACATTCATAACCGGTATCCTCCTTTGCCCCGTTTTCCCCCTGCTATTCTATGCTTGATTTACTTGTGTACCAGACCCTTGCTAGACCTTGACAATTCTATTACTTGCTCCCATAGTACCTTCGCTTGGATTATGTGTTATCTGTAATATCTGTGTTCCTTTGTATGATTGTTTATTTAGTGTCTCCCCTCCTATTATATGAATTCCCTCTGTATACTATTCTAGTCCCTTCTAGTTATTCAGCCTCCCTCCTGTTATTTAGTTCTCTTGTGTATTCTATTGTATCTTGGTTCATATCTGTTACCTTAATAAACTCTGTTGCCCTGTAACCTGTCTTCTGCTCCTATTTCGCTGCACATTGGGCTCACACCCATACTCCTGCACACAATGCTAGGCCAGGCCCGTGACAGGTGATGATGCTTGCTCTTGTAAGAAATCATCTCCTGGGAATTCTTTTTCAGAGGAGGGATCTGCACAATCATGGAGTTCGGCAAGTCCTTGAGCTACTGGATTCTTTTGATCCTGTCTATACCGTACCTCCAATGGCCATCCTTGTAAGGATAACATCCATGCAGTTATTCTGCTATTGGATAGGTTCCCGTCCCTTATTCGACTACTGTGTAGATATTGTAAGGGCTGGTGTGCCGTTTCAATTATTATCCTCTCTCCTTGGATATAACTCTGAAAATTCTGTAGGGCCCAGACTGTGGCTAGTAATGCCTTTTCACAGTCACTAAATTTAATCTCCACTGGAGATAGGGACTTACTGGCATATGCAATAATTTTACTCTGATCATCTTGCTTTTGACATAAAACTGCGCTCATGCTCAAATTGGTAAAACCAGTCTCCAGATAGAAAGGTTTACCCCCCTCTGGATAGGCTAGGCATGGAGCCTGGGTGAGTTTTATTTTAAGCTCAGTCATGGCTTGTTCTGGAGTCTCCCACCATATCCACTTTACATCTTTCTTAAGCAACGTTAATAGAGGTTTACAAATCTCTGCATAATTTTCGATAAACTTCCGTGAGTAATTCATCATACCCAAGAATGATCTTAGTTCACTGATGTTAATGGGAGTTCTGGACTTCATCACTGCTTCCACCTTCTTCCGCTGAGGATTTAGGCCTTCGGATGTAACCTCATGTCCCAGGAAATTGACCCTGGTGCGACACCATTGTGCTTTCTGCAATGAGAATTTAACCCCTGCCTCTCTCAACTGGTTAAGAACATGTCTAATTTCTTGAATATGCTTCTCAAACAAAATACTTTTCAGTAAAATATCATTCACATACGTCAAATTACCCCTCTCGGCTGCATCTGGCATGGCTTTATGTAAAAAGACAGCGAACTCATGACCTGAGTTTATATAGCCGAAGGGCATTCTGGTCCATGTAAATTGTTGTTGACCAAAGGTGAAGGCCAATTTATATTGGTCCTCAGGACTTACCTGAATTGTCCAGTATCCTTGGGCACAATAATCCAGCGCGGTAAAAATCTTACAACCTTGCATTTGGACTAGACATTGATCAATATATGGTACGGGCCAGTTGGATCTGTACACACGTTTATTTACCTGTCTCAAATCAGCACATAAACACCATTGACCATTCGGCTTAAGGATTCCGAGGATAGGATTATTATAAGAGCTGTGCACCGTCCTTATAATTCCCCTTTCTTCTAGATTCCTTAATATCTCCGCCAGCGAGTTTCGTAACACGCTAAGGGAAGCCGATATTGTCTGACATATACAGGAGGAGCGTTAGGATCAGTTTGGACCCTAGCTATATGTAAGTCGGTGACTCCACAATCATATGAATCCTTAGCAAAAATCTCTTGAAATTCCATTAGGACTTCTCTTAACTGTTGGCGCTCCATATCATTAGAACATCTGTCAGCGAAAGATATTTGTTGCTGGACCATTTCCTGAAATCCTGGAAAGATTTCAGGTTGACCGATCTCATAGGCCTCTTCAAGCCTTTCAGAGAGGTCATGATTTGACTTACTTGCTTCTCCAGCAAAGTGAGTATACTCCTCTGCTTCTTGTGTAGTCAGGGGATGATCAAAGGTTAAGGATGATTCCTCTACCTTGCAGATTCCTTCTTCAGAACTGAAAGGATAAACAGAATGTATTGTGAATAATACTTCGGGCCACGAATTAAATGATTGTTCAATCATTTGTTCCTCTGTGAGGTAACGTTCAGGTATTAACCCGATAACAGCGTTCTGGAACCCGAATGTATAATAATCTGAATCCAGTGCTAGACCTATTGTAGTGTCTTTAGGCAAATGGATTTCCCTTGAGGAATTATTATTTATAATGATTTGGGTTCTAGATTGGTGTATTTTCACCATGGGTGTAGGATTTTCTGAAATTCCTAACCCATGTATCCAATTGGAAAGACAGACTAGTGCCTCAGAATTTCTCAACTTCTGACCTTCCATTACCTGTAAAGGTAATGGGTAATTTACAGAGCCTGGTGGAATACAAACCTCATATGGTACCTGCAAGTTTACTGCATATGGCAGTGTCTGGCACAGTGGTGTATTTAGGTTTTGTGCTGTCCTAGGCCTGACTAAACTCATGCACCCCCTAATTTAAATTTGAGGCACCCCTTCCTGTCAACGGCACACCTCTTCCTGGTTAATCCCCACCCTTCCTCTTTAAGCTCCACCTTTTCCTCTTAGAGCTCCGCCTTTTCCTCTCTTTATATTAAAAGTGGATACCAAGTGCCTACTTGTATATTTTGTATACCATTTCAAATGTATCTATTGAGATAAATAAAATTATGAAATGTTTAAATTCAAGCATTTTTACAAACAGTCACGCATGTCAAGTATACTGGATCACAGCCACTCTAATTGGCTAAACAATAAAATCCACAGAAACGTGCACTGCATATGAGTGTATCACAGAGCTGCACAGCAATAAAACCCACAGAAATGGGCACTGTCTATGAGCATATCAGAACTGCACAGCAATAAAACTCACAGTAATGTGCAGTGTGTATGAGCATATCCCAGAGCTCCAGGGCAATAAACCTCACAGTAATATGCAGTGTGTATCACAGAATCCACAGCAATAAAACTCCCAGCAATGCAATGTGCAGTGTGTATGAGTGTATCAGAATCCACAGCAATAAAACTCCCAGCAATGCAATGTGCGGTGTGTGTGTCAGCGTATCAGAATTCACAGCAATAAAACTCACAGCAATGCAATGTGTGGTGTGTGTCAGCGTATCATAACCCACAGCAATAAAACTCACAGCAATGCAATGTGCGGTGTGTATGAGTGCATCAGAATCCACTGCAATAAGACTCCCAGCAAACCGAGTGAATATGACCACACAGCAATTATTTATTCTATATTTACCGGCCTCCGTCCGCGGTGTGCAGAGTCAGCAGGGACTGTGTACGGACTCAGCAGGAGGTCCCTCCAGGCCACGTTAGGATCGCGGCTGTGCCTGTGCATGCAGCCATCTTGTCAGCAGTGGGGTGCCACTGCCAGAGGGTGCACCGTGGCTTTGATTCCCTTCCCGGTGGGTGTTCAGTCCAGAATAGAGTGAGAGTCCGTGTTAACGAAAGGGCGGGCAGCTGCGTGCGTGCGTGTCATATGGTTCAGCCAGTCAGGTGGTACTGAGACTAAGTACCACCTGACTGGCCGGACCATGTGACCTGCATGCACGCAGCCTCACCAGGAGCCAGGCAGCTCAATGACAAATTTCTATCACTGCAGTGCTGGTGAAGGAAAGGTCCACTTTAAACAGCAGTAAGCAGACAGGGCTTCATATTCTGCTGATACCCCCCTTTACCTGCCATTTACTATCATCTTCTCTCTCTGCACACAAATCACATCCCCCTCCCCTCTCCTAGAGCTGCTGTGGGCAGGGGTGGAGCTATGGAGGGAGGAGAGGGGGATTTTTATTCTATTCGATTTTATTCCGTATGGAAACGCCCTGCTCCGCTGCTCGTTGTTTGAGAACACAGCTCAAAGCTGACACACAGTGACAGTGGCACCTCCTAGTACCCCTTAATGACACCCCAATAATCACTGGTACCTGGGCGACCCGCCCTCCGCCACTCCCCTAAGTACACCACTGCTCACACACAAGTTTGGCGAACTGCCAGCAAGTACGGTGCTGTTTGAAGGCATTGCAAATCCCCATAGAGAAGTAATGGTTAATCTATTCAGAGAACACCAAACAGCAGAGAAATGGCAGTGAAATGCCCTGATGTTAGGTGGTTTTAATCAGCAGGTTTATTCAGGCGAACCCCATAGGTTTCAATTAGACATGTGCATTCGTTTTAGTACTAAAACGATTTAGTCCGAATTTTGGGATAATTTAGTTTTTGTATTACTCAAGAGAAACGAAACTGCTCAGTACAAAAAACGAAAGAAACTAAAATAAAATGCACTACATTTTAGTTTCAGTCCTTTTTGTGATATTACATTGAAGAGTGAAGGAGACCAGCAATGAAGAGTGCAACATCCGAAGTTCTGCACTCTCCACATGCCAATACAGTAGGATGTTCTATACAGAGAGGGGCATTAATTAATGCAGGAGGATGTTCTATACATTATGCAGAGAGGGGTATTAATGCAGGAGGATGTTATATACATTATACAGAGAAAGGTATAAATTGAGGAGGATGTTCTATACAGAGAGGGACATTAATTAATTCAGGAGGATGTTCTATATATTATAAAGAGAGGGGTATTAATTAATGCAGGAGGATGCTCTAAACATTATACAGAGAGGAGCCTTTTTTTTAGCCCTTTAAATCCAGTGGCTGGGAGCGCTGAGATTGGCTGCTTGTTACATTATCTCTCAGTACAATGTATCAGGCTCAGCTGTTACAGTAACTGACTGTAACAGCGCTCAGAGTTTCAGTAAAACAAGGAAATAATATTGTTATAACCTCTTATATATAAAAATATTATTTACTAGTTTTACTGAAACTCTGAGCACTGTGATGAGCAGTAGTCAGTTACTGTAACAGCTTTGCCTGACACGGGGCAATATTACAATGTTGGTGCTAACTTAACCAGAGCTATTGTAAACTGAAAACCTCCATAGACTATAATGGCTCTGGGAAGTTTACAACAGCTCTGGTTAAGTTAGCACCAACTATGTAATATGGCCCACATTGTGCTGAGAGAGAGAGATACTGTAACAAGCAGCGATCTCAGCCCTCTGAGGAGCCACCACTACAATAGTAATTGTATCCACTGGTTTTCGGATGAATGAAATTAGTTTTCATACTAAAGAACTGAAAACGAATTTCTTTAGCAACTAAATAAATTGCATTTTAGGACTAATCCATTAGTTCAAAACGAAATTCTGTGCTGTGCACATGTCTAGTTTCAATGTTAAAAATATTCCCGTTCTTATGCAATATCTAATAAACCATTTATTATTTTAATCTGCAGTAAAAAGTCTTTATTGATTTTTTTTAGTACCTTTTAGTAATTTTTCAGCAAAATTTCCCCCCCCTCTTTTTTTTAATAGGGGTTTTTCTTTTTTCTGTAACAGAACTTTTTATTATCAATTATAGGATCTCCTATGTAAATTCCAGACATTTTCGTTCTGTAGTTCTTTTGAAAACAGCAGGCCACGGGTTTGCGGTGGCAGCATTCAGCGGCCGACTCCATGCACTTTGGGGACCCTGCGGTGAATAGTGAATTCACTGCAGGGTGGGGAAATTTTTTTCCCCGAAGTGCAGGGAACTACAGAACACCAAAATGTTGGCGTCATTTGGGTGCACTGTGAGTAACCCATTTAGTGGTGAGGTTTTTTGCTGCCCCCTGGAAAGTGAAAGCCTAGGCCTTGCCTACCCAGGACATACTTGAAAATTAGTGAAATCTCAATGTATTCTTCCTGGCAAAATACTTTGCAAAAGTAAAAAAACATCTAAAAAATTTTTATGGGGTGGGGCCACCAGTGCGGGCCGCTGACCCCTGGAAAGTGCCGCCCTAGGCCTAGGCCTTGTTGGCCTAGGCCAAAATACACCACTGGTCTGGCATGATTTAAGAGCTTTTTTCTTCGTCCTGGAATTCACATGGATTCTCTTTTAGTCTGGTCCATATGTGGGAATTAATCAGATCCACTTGCATAGCAAAACGATGAATTATATCGTTACCTACATAGATCTGATAACCGGGTTCATTTAGGACCAAAAATAAATGTGTGGCAGTTTTATTCCCAATAGAAATAGATAACATACATTTTCCAATAACATTATGACTGTCTCCGTCATTATCTAGATCGGTTATCCACTCATCTTGAGGATTAGGGTATCGGATCACTTTAAGGTTAGCCATCTTATTCAACAGCTCCCTGCTAATGTAGCTATTTTCCTGGCGCAAATCTAGCTTAGCCATTTTTTCTCTAGCTAAAATATTTACACGTATAGGGAAAAATAAATCTTCATTTATCTTCTCTATTTCAGTTAAGAACTGAGAATGGTCACTATGCCCATTTGGTTCTGTCTCTCTCTTGTGGAGGTGAATAATTAGCACGTCATTCTCCAGACATATATCTCGAATTCTCTCAGGGGGAACACATATGCAGGGTTATCCAAAGAGATCCGAATTGCTTGAAAAAGGTAACCGAACGCTGAAAATCAGCGTTCGGTTACCTTTCCTGGCCATTCGGCTATCCAGAGAGCAGACAATACGCCAAATCCTGGCGAATTGTCTGCACATACGGTGCCTGTTCGGTGCCTGTTCGAGGGCAGTGAAAACCCCATGAAAAGCACTGCTTCGTCTATTCAGAGAACACAAACCAGCAGTGAAAGGTTCCCGAAATGCCCTGCCATTCGGTGGTTTAATTCGGCAAGTTTATTCAGGAGAATCCCATAGACTTCAATGTTAAAAATATTCCGGTTTTAATTCAATATCTAATAAACCGTTCATTATAAAATTCTGCAGTAAAGAGTCTCTTTATTCATAGATTTTTTAGGACATTTTAAGCATTTTTCTTAATTTTTTTTTTTAAAAGTCCGATTTTTTTTTTGGATTTTTTTTTAAGTTTACTTATTTTTTCTGTAACAGCCCTTTTTATTATCATTCCCTGGACCTCCTGTGTAAATTTCAGACATTTTCGCTCAGTAGTTTCTTTGCAAACAGCGTTTCATTTTCACCATTCACACAAACTATTTTGCTAATTTATTCACTGCCTCGTCTGCGGTCTCAGCTGCTTCGGCTGTGTGTGATCGGCTCCTGCTCTGGCTTTTTCCGTGGTTTTCGGCAGGTTAATCCAGATGTTTTTGCGGGTTTTCGGCGTGCATTCGGTGGGTTTTGCGGTGAGTTTTCGTCGGGTTTGCGGCAGCTTTTCCCTGCAATTCGGGGACCCTGTGGTGCTTGCTGAATACACCGCAGGGTCACCGAAATGGGATCGGCAAAAGGAACCGAATTGAAGAGAACGAAAAGTCACTGAACGTGTGGTGACTTTTCGAATCTCTTTGGATAACCCTGATGGTGTTATCCTCCTGCTCTCCTGGAGTCAGGGGCTTTGGCCTTAAGAAAGAGATATCAGGTGTCTGGCTATTTCTGAAGTGGACTACAATAGAATCCGGCCTTTCCTCAGCTGCAACATCCTTAGCGGACTTGATTGGCAATTCATTCTGAGGCAGGATCAGGAACTTTAGTCCACTTTGCCAATCTGAATGTTCATCAAGCTCTTGAGGGCTAGCTTCCTTCTGCTTGGCTGGAGTCACTAGGCCTCCTGGATCATACATTCCTGACACCTGGCTTAACAGCTCCCTTCTTGTCAGCGGATCTGGTGTCTGAGCTCTAACTTGCTCTTGTGAGAGATCCTGACCAAGTCTCATTTTCTTTTTTCTCTTTGAGAAATTGATTGAAGACATCACATAAAGCATATCTTCTTCCACATTATAGCCCAGACCCAGTGCCTTGTTTTCATCTTCACACATTTGGTTTGGTAAAATCATCTTTTTCTACTTTGGTTTCGGATGGATTTTCTTCTGAGTCACTCCTCCCACTTTGACTTGGTAAGACCCAAGGTTTAAGAAGAAATCCTCCTGCTTTTAAGATTGCTTCTACATTTGCCACAATAGATCTTAGCTGGTGAAAGTCGTTGTGAGATGTGAGAATGTCATCACCATAACTGTCTTGGTGTAGCACTCTTCGTTCTTCCTCAAGATGAGCAATAGATGGCAAGTTTGCAGTTTCGCGCATTGTCAACTGTGCAATGCAGCCTGCTGGTTTGTCTCCAATGTTTACTCTTGTGATTGCGTATTCGCCCAGTTCTTCTTTTTCTGAGTTTCTCCAAAGGAATCTGTGCAGGTGCATTTCTTTGTCGTCTAGCCAGACTGAATTGTACATTTTCTTAATGTCTCCTATTGCAGCGTGCACCCCGCTTCTGAATCTTAGCAAGACAGGACGTATCTCATTTAGGAAGTCTGGGCCTTTAACTAGTAAGTCATTCATGCTGACGCCTCGGAATTTTTGGCTGCTGTCATGACTGGAGAATGGAAAATTCTAGGTCAAAATAGCCAAACCAGAAAAATTCTCCCATTTAGGCTAGGGTCAGACTAGCGAATTTTTAACGTGGGTTTAGGCGCACTTAATCACGGCCGCACTAGCAGCAAATGACGGGCAATGACGGCCAATATACGAAGTACGGTCGCACGAAAGTCCGGCTGCGCAACGCAAGTGGAAAATGAACGCATTTTTTCGAGAACGCAGAAAAGCTAGTACGGACGTACAGAGTGCGCTGCATCCACTAGCGGCGTGTGTGTGTGATTTGGAGACGTCAGACCCTGCTCATGTCCGGCCAACATAACGTCCAGACACCCAAAGTTTCCTGGTTTGGATCCGTAAAAAATCACGCACAAAAATGCGCATCGTATGACCGTTTTCGCGCAATCCGTGAAAAAATACGGCAATGCTTTCGGACGCACTTTTTGACGGTCGCTGCGAAAAATGCGTTAGTCTGACCCTAGCCTTATCTCACTTTCCAAATCAGCTATTTGGTCCAGATTGTTCTCTTTTCCTGCCATTCTCCTGGTTTTCACCTTTCTCTGAACAACCCTGAGAGAGAGGTGAAAGCCAGGAGAACTGGCAAGAGAAGAGAACAATCTAGACCAAATAGCTGATTTGGAAAGTGAGATAAATGGGAGAATTTTTCTGGTTTGGCTATTTTGACCTAGAATTTTCACTTCTCCAGTTATTCTCCTGCTTTTCACCGCTCTCTGAATAACCCTGTGAATGTTTAATCTCGAGGTGAAAAATAACATTGCTTTAGATTTTTTTCAAACACCAGTTAAATGCAGCATATTAGGATGTTTTAGGGAAATTAGTTCTCAAATCTCAATCAGAAGCAAACACCACCCCACCCTCAGTACAAATATTGTACAATGTATCAAATTGATTACCAGACTAAAAACACCTGGTGTTATGCCCGTTTGTGAACAGAGGTCATTTAGAGTTGATAATCTTTCCACGTACACATTAGTTTTTAATTCAATATATAATAAACCGTTGCTTATAATATTCTGCAGTAAAGAGTCTCTTTACTTCTAGATTTTTTAGTATTTTTTTAAGCATTTTCTATACTTTTTTCAAATTTTTTTTTTTTTTTTTCGAACCCGAACCGAACACGCCCAAAAAGTTCGAAATTCGCTAACTTTCGACCTGCCAAAGTTCACGTCGAACTCCGAACCGGCAAACCCGAACAGCTCATCCCTAGTCGTGACAGAATGCGGGTTTGGAGCAATAAGATGACTGACGTACCACACAGCTTCAATCCATTCGGCGATCGTTCTTTCTGTTAACTTAACTGCAGCTCCTCTGATAAGCATATCTTGAACGTGAGCTCTGTAGGCAGTTTTCCCTTCCGGCTCTTTAGCTAGCTGCTTTTCCAACCTCAGGAACGTAGCATCAACTAGACTCTTGTTGTTCGGTAAGGATGCTGGGTTTCTAATCCTAACCAGGGATATTTAGCGTGCCAATGCGGTTCTTTACTGTGGTTGTCTTCTTTGACATAAGTGAGGCCCTCTCTTACTAGTTCAAGTTCTCTCTCTTCACCTAGGGTCATTTCTTTTCCACCCGGTTGGCAATTACCACACTTGGGTTCACACGCAGCACCGATGGAATCCCACCTCCACCATTCCAGAAAGTCTTGGCTGCTAGTACAAGTACTCGCTTCGTAAACTTTGGCTAAAGGCTCTTCTATTGGAAGGTGCTCTTTCACTTCTTCATATTTTAGAGCCGCCCTTCCCATTGACCTTGCAAAGTGCGTTCTGGACTTGTGGATTGACATATCTGCTTCTTCGAAGAGCTCAGGGTGAGCCCCTCCGACCGGTCCATCCCACAGCACAAGGTCCGCCGACTACTTGGACTCTTTGTGGCGCCAATTGACCTTCTCGTTGACTTATAAGTAGGGATGAGCCGAACATTTCAAAAGTTCGAGTTCGAACTCGAACTCGAACCGAACTCAATGCAAGTCAATGGGACTCAAAAGTTCGGTTTTTAGAGTGCCCTCCAAGAGGGCATATATGCAAGATATTTGCCATAAAAGGTGTATGGGGGTCTGGGTAGTGCCCTGGGGGACAGGAAAAAAGGACATAAAGTTTTAAAAAAAATTTTTTAAAAGGGACAGTGAGTTTTCCATGAAATAAGGGTTAAAAATAAAAACGAAAAATTCCTTCAAATATCGTGCCTAGGAGGTCCCCATAACATACCCGTGAAGTGGTGTATTTGTAGGATGTATAGAATTTTTTTTTTTAAATGTTAGGTCCTATAGTAAAAAGATATGAATCTGGTAAAGGCGTCAGTGCACCCAAATATTGTGCCTTTGGTGGCAGGCCAGCAAGTGCCATTATACAGTAACCCCTCTGTGGTATTGTGGAAGAGTGCAGGGTTGGACCATGCGGTCCTATATTAAAAAGATATGAATCTGGTAAAGGCATCAGTGCACCCAAATAGACTAAGCTCTGTGAGCCCGTGAGTGGACAAAATTTGCCGTGATTGGCATAGTCTTGAACCTGTCTTGCACCTGACCTGTGGTCAGGTGCAAGGCTGTAGCCAATTACAAGCTTCAGGCCCGTGGAAAAGTTCATTGTGGTCCATTGTGGTGCATTGTGGGCGAACATGCGGCGAACACGCGGAAATGTTCGTAGTTCGCGAACAGGCGATGTTCGATGCAAACGCCGAGCCGATCGAACCGAACAGCTCATCCCTACTTATAAGCAGTTCAACTACTCTAGGTCTTCTGAGTTCGATGAGAGGAACATCTGGAAATAATTTTTTCAGTCCATAGCAGGTCAATTGGTGTGGCCTGAGAGTGCCCTGATCGGTCTTTACTCTAATTTTCAGAAGATATAGCATTGTCTTCACGTGGACATTCATTCCTCCAACTCCATGGATGACTAGAGTGATTTTCTCACCTCTTAACCCCTTAAGGGCCGCTGACGTACCCTGTACGTCCTGTCCTCGGGTCTCCCTTAGACCCGCGGATGTACAGGGTACATCAGCGGCGCCTAATCCCCCTCCCGCCCGATACTCACCTCCCTCGCTGGATCCCACGGCGATCTGGCAGGGAGGAAGCCTGCCCATGTGATTTACATGGGCAGACGAGGCTGATGACGTTGCCACGCTGCGTGGTGACGTCATCAGCAGGCGTCCCCATGCAAAGCAATGGAGGGGGGCTCCTTCGGCATTAACCGTTTCGCCGCCGGATCACGTTTTGGCGCCAATTGGCACCAAAACGGGATTCGAACCTGGAGGGGGGCTGACATCTTGGATGTCAGCCAAGCCTCCAGGTCCCCCCCCACCCACTGACAACCTCACCATATGTGTGAGGATGTCAGTGGGCCAGTTAACCATCTAGCTGCCATGTAGAGATAGGGGGATCCTTAGGATCCATGGCAGCTAGATGGTCATATTTGACATCATTTGAAAGGCCTGATTAGGGCCTTTCTAATGATACCAAACATGACCAGGTTTGGTTTAAAAAAAAATAAAGAAAATAAAAAAATTAAAAAAAATAATTAAAAAATTAAATAAAATAATGTAGCGAGTTGGAGACGTCATCGTGCTGAAAGCGCGATGACGTCTCCTACTCGGCAATAGTCGGCAGAAGCGGGAAATATGAATCCCGCTCTGCTGACTGACAGCTGGGAGGGCGGAGTAAAGTTCTCTAATGAAAACTAATGTAAACTAATTTCATTCATCCGAAAACCAGTGTATACTGAGAGATAATATAACAAGCAGCCAATCTCAGCGCTCACAGCCACTGGATTTGAAGGGCTAAAAAAAAGGCTCCTCTCTGTACAATGTATACAACATCCACCTGCATTAATTGATACCCCTCTCTGTATAATGTTTAGAACATCCTCCTGAATTAATGTCACTCTCTGTATACAGTGGCAAGAAAAAGTATGTGAACCCTTTGGGATTAGGTGGAGTTTTGCATGAATTGGTCATAAAAAATGTGCTCTGATCTTCACCTAAGTCACAACAATTTGAAAAACACAGTCTGCTTAAAATAATACAACACAAACATTATAGGTTTTCATGTGTTTATTGAACATAACATGTAAACATTCACAGTGCAGGGTGGAAAAAGTATGTGAACCCCTAGCCTAATGACTTCTCCAAGAGCTAATTGGAGCCAGGAGTGAGCCAACCTTGAGTCCAATAAGTGTGATATTATTGGATGTGTTGGTGAAATCTGTCCTGACCTTTAAAAACACACACCAGTTTTGGGTTTACTGGTTTCAAGAAGCACTGCCTGATGTGAACCATGCCTCGCAGAAAAGAGCTCTCAGAAGACCTACGATCAAGAATTGTTGACTTGCATGAAGCTGGAAAGGGTTACAAAAGTATCTCCAAAAGGCTTGATGTTCATGTGTCCGCGGTAAGACAGACTGTCTACAAATGGAGAAAGTTCAGCACTGTTGCTACTCTCCCTAGGTGTTGTCCTGTAAAGATGACTGCAAGAGCACAGCGCAGAATGCTTAATGAGGTAAAGAAGAATCCTAGAGTGTCAGCTAAAGACTTCTTCTGGCAGAAATCTCTGGCACATGCTAACATTTTTGTTGACACATCTACAATAAGGAAAACATTAAACAAGAATGGAGTACATGGGAGGACACCACGGAGGAAGCCATTGCTGTCCAAAAAGAATATTGCAGCATGTTTGAAGTTTGCAAAAGAGCACCTGGATGTTCCACAGCACTACTGGCAAAATATTCTGTGGACAGATGAAACCAAAATTGAGTTGTTTGGAAAAAACACACAACACTATGTGTGGAGAAAAAAAGGCACAGCTCACCAACATCAAAACCTCATCCCCACTGTAAAACATGGCGGAGGGAGCATCATGGTTTGGGGCTGGTTTGCTGCCTCAGGGCCTGGACGGATTGTTGTCATTGATGGAAAAATTAATTCCAGAGTTTATCAAGACATTTTGCAGGAAAACGTAAGACCATCTGTCCGTCAACTGAAGCTCCGCAGAGGATGGGTGATGCAACAGGACAATGACCCAAAGCATACAAGTAATTCAAGAAAAGAATGGCTTCAACAAAACAAAATACGCCTTCTGGAGTTGCCCAGTCAGAGTCCTGACCTCAACCCGATTGAAATGCTGTGGCATGACCTTAAGAGAGCGATTCACACCAGACATCCCAAGAATATTGCTACACTGAAACAGTTTTGTGAAGAGGAATGGTCCAAAATTACTCCAGATCGCTGTACAGGTCTGATCTGCAACTACATGAAACGTTTGGTTGAGGTTATTGCTGCCAAAGGAGGGTCAACCAGTTATTAAGTCCAAAGGTTCACATTCTTTTTCCACCCTGCACTGTGAATGTTTACATGTTCTGTTCAATAAACACATGAAAACATATAATGTTTGTGTTGTATTATTTTAAGCAGACTGTGTTTTTCAAATTGTTGTGACTTAGATGAAGATCAGAGCCCATTTTATGACTCCACGTAATCCCAAAGGGTTCACATACTTTTTCTTGCCACTGTAGAACATCCTCCTCAATTTATACCTTTCTCTGTATAATGTATATAACATCCTCCTGCATTAATACCCCTCTCTGTATAATGTATAGAACATCCTCCTGAATTAATTAATGTCCCTCTCTGTATAGAACATCTTACTGCATTGGCATGTGGAGGGTTCAGAACTTCGTAATGCAATGCTTATCCAGCACAGGAGAGGGAACTTTTACTTAAACTTTGTATCTCTGTGGGGGAGACACAGGAATATAAAAGTAGGGGAGAGTGAAAATATTAATGTAAATCGGTCTGAAAGCTCAGAGAAGAGATGACTGGTGCAAATTTATTTTTATAATAAAATAAAGCACTTTAAATCCAGGGAAAACATTCAAATAAATCACACTGAAGGCTCATAATGACAGAGTAACTGTGAGAGCTGGATTCTAAATGTATCAGATGTAAAAATCCCTGTAACAAGCAGCACTGGGAGAGGAGAGGGGCTTTATATAAAACGTGTATTATAGATGAGGAAAGGGGGATAGTGCTCCTGGATAATATAAAATGTATCAGACCTAAGCCCCTATTATGCAGAGCGGGAGGGGAGATAGCACACGTTTTATAAAGTCCCTCTCTTCTCCCATCGCTGCTTGTTATAAAGGGGTTTTACTATCCAGCCCTCCTCTGTCATTGATTTCAGTGTGATTTATTTGAATGTTTTCCTTCTCCAGCTGCTTTTATCATCTTGTCTGCCTCATAGACATGCAAGGGTTAAGTGAAGGTTTCCTCTCCTGTGCTGGCTGTCTGTGCTGCAAGTGAGTATTCTGGAACTCTATCACTGTCAGATTTTCGGGTAGGGGTCGGGAAGGATTACACATACAAACCTTTTCTGTAGCTTTGCGATGTTGTACTCCTCATTGCTGGTATCCTTCACGCATCAATGTAATATCACAAAAAGGACTGAAACTAAAATGTAGTGCATTTTATTTTAGTTTCTGTCGTGTTTTGTACTGAGCAGTTTCGTATCTCTTAAATCGTACGAAAACTAGATCCTCCCAAAATTCAGACTAAATCGTTTTAGTACTAAAATGAATGCACATGTCTATTACAATCTATAAAATGTACAAGTATTTTGTGAAGTAGGCGCATCCATATCGTTACGTGTCTTGCCCAAGGACACTCGCTGGTGGCGTCTTCTCAGTGGGAACATGACCCCCTTCCCCGTTTTAACCCTGAAAATCATTTTAACCCCTAAGGACCAATGTCGTAACATTTACATCATAAATGCATTGACTTTAACCCCTTATGGACCAGGGGTCTTTAAAGAGCACCTAATTTCCAGCACAGCACTGGCTGTCCAATGGGTGAGAGATACGATCCTTTACCCCAACTCAGCTCTTTCAATCAAATGGAAAATGAGGCTAACAGACAAAGGGCGAGAATGCACATACAGCGCGTTCATTCACACACATCGCTACAATGTCTGTCTTTCACACACTCGGAACCGGGGCGGATCCAGACACAGGTTTCTGGGGGGCACTCTACCAGTTTTGGCTAAGAGCTGGTGTTGGGTTCGCAGGCAGAGACACGCCTAATCACAAGCTGTGCTCGTTACACTCACTCCCCAGAACATTGCACAGGGTGTGTCCTCATGTGGCTCACGAGCCCTGCGAATCCTTTCCATATGAGGGGCCCAGGGTACCCCCCATCTCACATGGATATATTTGCCGCAGCTCACATGGATATATTTGCCCCCTGCTCACAAGGGTATATTTGTCCCCAGCTCACATGGGTATATTTGCCCCCACTCACATGGGTATATTTGCCCCTAGTTCACATGGGTACATTTGCCCCTAGTTCACATGGATATATTTGACCCAGCTCGCATGCATATATTTGCCCCAACTCGCATGGATATATATTGCCCCAGCTCACATGGGTATATTTGCCCCCAGCTCAAATGGATATATTGTCCCCAGCTCACATGGATATATATTTTCCCACAGCTCACATGGGTATATATATTGCCCCAGCTCACCTGGGTATATTTGCCCCCAGCCCACATGGGTATATATGCCCCCCCACTCACACATGGATATATATTTGCCCCTAGCTCACATGGATATATTGCCCCCAGCTCACGTGGATATATATTGCCCCAGCTCACGTGGATATATATTGCCCCCAGCTCATATGGATATATATTGCCCCCAGCTCATATGGATATATTTGCCCCAGCTCATATGGATATATTTGCCCCCAAGCTCACATGGATATATTTGTCCCCAAGCTCACATGGATATATTTGCCCCCCCGCTCACACATGGATATATATTTGTCCCCAGCTCACATGGATATATTCCCCCAGCTCACATGGATTTATATTGCCCCAGCTCACATGGATATATTGCCCCCAGCCCACATGGATATATTTTCCCCCAGCTCACATGGATATATTTGCTCCCAGCTCACACGGGTATATATTTGCCCCTATCTCACGTGGAAATATTTTCCCTCCAGCTCTCAGCTCCTCTGAAGGTTCCGAGTACCTGCTGGCCGCTTTTCTCCCTACGAGCGGCCACCTGCATACAGCTTGGCCGGTCACCTGGGAACCACCTGACCAGCGCAACCCGTGTTCTCGCAAGATCCCGGATTTCACGCGAACTTCGCGATCTCGCGAGATCGCGGCTGTGCTGGTTAGATGGCTCGAAGGCGAGCGGCCAAGCTGCATGCCGGCAGCCGCCCGTAGGGAGAAAAACGGTCGGCGGCGGCAAGTCGATATCTCAGGGGGGGATTGCCCCATTGCCCCCCTGGATCCGCCCCTGACTAGTTTAACATGTAGAATTCACATGGTGCAGGAAGGAAGTCCCATCACTTTATCAGAGGGATTGCAGCAGCATATGAATTCTACATCCTGCAGGGAAGCACTTTCATCTGACCCTCATCAGCTTGAAGGAGTTATACGTGACCTGGAAACAATGGCCGACCTGGCAAACGCGCCCTCAACCCACTAAATTACGTTTTCAAAACAGGAAACATCTATAAAATGAGTTTGTGAATTGTTACAATGTTTGTTTCTCCTTTCAGAGTGGTTGTTTGGAAGACATCGGACGGCAGTAAAAGAGATTTAGAACAAACAATAGAGAGAACTCGCCACATCCTGACCGACGCTTTGAATAAGAAGCACACCCTCCTGGTGGAGAACCCAGAGGAACTCAGACAACGTGGAAGATTTCGTTCTGTCCCTCTGATCAGTCCCCGTCTTGTGAACACCTTCATACAGGCACTGCAGGAAGTGGAGATTAAATGTGGCAAGCCGTTCAATCACAACAGAGACGATGTATCTAATCAAATAGACATTCCCTTGCATCCTCTGTTTTGGAAAGGAAAGGAGTATTTGGGGCGAGGGTCCCGTCCCGGGTCACTGATACTGGACTTGTCCCGTGCTTTGGAGTACGAGCATCACTTTGTTTCAGGCTCAGGAAGAAGCATTGTGAACTCGTGCAACACACAGCCCGATCCCTCGCTGTCCGCTTATGACATTTGCTGCGCGTTTGAGATCTGGATGAACCACGGGGGGTATTACCATAAGGACGCCTACTACACCTGCTGCGGCGAGGGGTCCCGAGATTCTGTGTGCGAAGCGTCGGAGATGAGCCAGTGCTTAGTGCGATGAGATGTTTGAATGTTTATTCTGTTACAAAAACAAATCACTACGACACAAAATGATTTATGTAGGAGTTTACAGCGGAATACCGGCTTGTATCCAGGACCCACCGGATTGTCTCGCTACCTTGGTGATTAATGACACTAGGGATTCCATTTTTTTCTATTTTCTTCTGATAGCTGCGGGTAAAAACGGGTAAAAAAAACCCAAATAAACAAATAAACAAGTCTGTGTAAACGTTGTCTCTCGCCGGCTGAGAACCCTGGGAGTTACAATCCACAACGCTGACGAACCTCAGGACTCCGGTAACCCGTATGCCGATGGCTATGAGGTTTGACTAAATCTCCATTTTTTTGCTCAGTTCTCCAGGGTTTTTCTCTTTGCTATTGCATTGTGGGTGCCGACCTCTTTTTCTTAAATCTTCTACAAATTAGGGTCATTTCGGCAGCGCCTCTTCTATTCAAATTGAGCAAGAGTGGTTGAGGGAGCATGAGACAAAATTTCACACATGGATTGGCCACAGCACAGTCCAGACCTTAACCCCATTGAGGTTAATCTTTGGGATAATGTGCTGGAGAAGACTTTACGCAGCGCTGCGACTCTCCCATCATCAATACAAGATCTTGGCCACAAATTAATGCCGCTCTGGACGCCAATAAATGCTGTGACATCGCATGAGCTTATCGATGCAATGCCACGGCGAATGTGTGCCGCAATCACAGCAAAAGACGACACAACCTAATATTATTGTGTGTGACTATTTTTTTGGCCAGGCTGCATATATATACAGTACTGTGCAAAAGTTTTAGGCAGGTGTGAGAAAATGCTGTAAACAAAGAATGCTTTCAGAAATATAAATAATGATTGTTTATATTTGTCAATTTTCAACATGCAAAGTGAGCGAACAAAAGAAAAATCAAAATCAAATCAATATTTGGTGTTACTACCTTTTGCCGTCAAACCAGCATCAATTCTCATAGGTCCACTTGCACAAAGTCAGGGATTTTGTAGGATTATAGTCAGGTATATGATCAACCAATTATACCAAACAGGTGCTAATGATCATCAATGTCACACGTAGGTTGAAACCCAGTCATGAACTGAAACAGAAACAGCTGTGTAGGAGGCTTAAAACTGGGTGAGGAACAGCCAAACTCTGCTACCAAGGTGAGGTTGTGAAAGACCGTTTCAAGTCATGGCAAGATTGAGCACAGCAACAAGACACAAGGTAGTTATACTGCACCAACAAGGTCTCTCCCAGACAAAGATTTCAAAGCAGACTGGGGTTTCAAGATGTGCCGTTCAAGCTCTTTTGAAGAAGCACAAGGAAACGTTGAGGATCGTGGACGCAGTGGTCGGCCAAGGAAACTTAGTGCAGCAGATGAAAGACACATCAAGCTTATTGCCCTTCGAAATCGGAAGATATCCAGCAGTGCCATCAGCTCAGAACTGACAGAAACCAGTGGGACCCAGGTACACCCATCTACTGTCCGGAGAAGTCTGGCCAGAAGTGGTCTTCATGGAAGACTTGCAGCCAAAAAGCCATACCTCCGATGTGTGAACAAAGCCAAGCAACTCAAGTATGAATGAAAACCTAGGAACTGGGTTGCAGAACAATGGCAGCAGGTGCTCTGGACCGATGAGTCAAAATCTGAAATATTTGGCTGTAGCAGAAGGCAGTTTGTTCATCGAAGGGCTGGAGAGCGGTACAATAATGAGTGTCTGCAGGCAACAGTGAAGCATGGTGGAGGTTCCTTGAATGTTTGGGGCTGCATTTCTGCAAATGGAGTTGGAGACTTGGTTCAGGATTAATCTTGTTCTCAATGCTGAGAAATACAGGCAGATACTTATCCATCATGCAATACCATCAGGGAGGTCTATGATTGGCCCCAAATTTATTCTGCAGCAGGACAACGACCCCAAACATACAACCAAAGTCATTAAGAACTATCTTCAGTGTAAAGAAGAACAAGAAGTACTGGAAGTGATGGCATGGCCCCCACAGAGCTCTGATCTCAACATCATCGAGTGTGTCTGGGATTACATGAAGAGACAGAAGGATGTGAGAAAGCCGACATCCACAGACTAGCGCAGTTATCACGTCCGTGGCTGCATAGCATTCTGACCAATGGAGCCCACACATGAAGTACGTCCACACGGAAGTGCGGACGCATGACGGACGAGGCAAACGTACGCAGGTTAGGCAAGAACGTAATACCGCTAGAACAGACATGCGGAGTGCGCCGCGTCTGCAACGTCCGCATAGCTTTGTGTGTGAGTGATGGAATGAAGTCAGACGGACTGCATTTATACGTCCAGCATTTCTGACGGACAAAAAGTTTTGTCATTTTAATTTTATTTCAGTCAAAAAAACGTCAGTCACAAAAACAGACTATGTGGCCACTACTGCGTCTTCCATCAGAAAGTACGTCCATTGTGCACGGACGCACAGTCCGTACAAAATGCGCTCGTGTGACATAAGACGGTCAGCAAGAAGATGCCAGATAAGAGCGAGAGCAGACCAATGGTTTTTATGGCGAGAATAACAGCTAAGGTGGCTGTTCATGCATTGATTATGTTATGATTGGATTACTGTAACTCGTTACATAATGGCCTCCCCAGCGCCCGCATCACCCTGTCGCTATTTTCTTGACTTTCTTGCTGGATGTTTAACATCGCTTATAAAGCAGAACGTCAAGTCACATGTAATGTATTTTATTTCGTTTCAATAAATACACCTTATTTTTATAAAGAAGATTTCAGATGTGTGTTATTATTTGGTGACAAACAGGAATATTTATATATACATACAGTCTGTGTGAGAAGAATCAAACAACACATATAAAACAACTCTAAATCCCTCTCCCCTTCTCACGTCATCGCTTGTATCATATCATGCTGCCGCCATAATGCTGGAACTAATTATCCAGACCTTTAATAAGATGGTAACTTCTCTCGTTCTCCTCCATCCCAACTCCTCTAGATTGTAAGCTCCTCTACGCGTCTCATCTCTGGTTCCTAAATTTGTTTGTAAATGTTTAATTCACCATTCCTTGTTGTAAAGTGCTGCGGAAACTGTTGGTGCTAGGTAAATTATAATAATACTGAAAGGTATTTTAATATGGTAGATAATTCATTGAATTCATATTTCTATATTCTAGTAATATTTGATATCTATATAAATATATAAGGCCGGATTGACTGCTCAGCAAATACCTAATCTGTTCATGAGGTAATGCTGAGTATGGTCTCTCTTGGTTTCCTGTTTTACCATGAAGTGCAGATGTTCTATTCAATTTCATTTCCTCTAGAAACTATGAGAGGCTGACCAGCCGAGAGGAAGGGAAGGATACACATGGTCCATGGTCAGTTGTTTAAATACATCCTATGGAACATTCCTATTCCTAGAATAGGATATAGCTGTGATGTCAATTTAGGCGTGTCTACTAGGCTAGTACAGGAAATGTTTGTGTAAGTCTAGGTACTGCCCAAAAGTAGAAAAAACACCTCTTCCTATAATGCTGACGTATTGATTCTTTATTGGTTGTAATCCATGAATCTGTGATGCTCCCATGTTTGATAAAACTACTGAAGGCATGAATTTTGCCCCCAGAGTAAAGGAAACCACTTAAGGCAGCACTTGTGTCCTGGTTCTTTTATTCTCACTCGAGTTCTGTCTCCTGTATGCTCACTGGGTCTGGTGACAAAGCAGCTATCTCTCATCACTGGATGTGGCCATTCCTGTGGTGCTTGAAAGAATATCTATCAAATACACAATGCATAATACATAATGATCTGTAAATAATAAATTACTGATAACTTAAATACACATTCTTCTCCACTGATGCTGTGCAATAAAAATTGTGTACATAGAGGTTTGTCTGTGTCCTTTGTCTTCTTTAGTTTGTGTGTCGTCGTCCCAAGCCAAAATACAACTTTCTACGACACATCGAATGCTGGAGCTCCAATGGTGGGGAAAAATAAACAGCTTTATCAGATAAAACGTGGCAGCAACATTTTGCCCAACCAATTTGGCCTTTGTCAAGCTTCAGAGTTTTGGTTCCTTCCCTGTTGCACCCAGCATTTAGTCTGCCCTCTCAGAGGGAACCACACCAAAGGCAGGGCAGTCTAAATCAGGTGTCAGCTGATAATTAACCGTATAGGGGAAAAGGGCTTTTTCCATCCGCCTGCTAATTAAACCGTGGTCTATTACCCTGCCCCTAATCACACTGTCACAATATACACACGCATATACAGGGTGTCCATAAAGTCTCTTTACAATTTCAAAAATTTATTACAAAGGCAAAAGAAAAGACAGATCAGTGAAAATTATTACAAAATGAGACGTATAGCTTTCAGTTTTTTTGCCTCATTTAATATACCTCTATTAGTTATCAAAATTGGAACTATTTAACCCTGGATCAATCCGGCTTTCGTCCAAATCATTCAACTACAACCGCCCTTTTAAAAGTCTGCAATGATATCCAAGCTGGGATGTAACAAGGAAACCTAACTGGAGCATCTTCCTTGATTTTGCCGAGGCCTTTGACACAGTAGATCATGGCATCTAGGTACAAAAACTTAAAAACGCTGGTATTGGTGATCGCACGCTAACCTGGTTTCAATCATATGTATCCAAACAATCAAAATAGGTGTCCATTTCTGGCAGCAATTCCTTCCCCCTCCCATTCACGTGCGGTGTACCCCAAGGCTCAATACTCGCCCCCTGCTATTCACAATATTCCTAAATGATCTGCCCAATGTCTGCAAAGCCTCAACTGTACATACAGTTGTGTTCAAAATTATTCAACCCCCACTGAAATTGAGTGTTTTGGCCAGTTTGACATTGATTTTGATCGTTCAGTCACCTTGCTTACAATTAAATCAAAGAGGCACGTGTAGGTCAGACAAATATAACATAACATTTATTATGAAATAACCACAAATGTCTTTTCTGTGCTCACATCATTATCAGTTTTATTCAACCCCCAAGTGACATTCAATCTTAGTACTTAGTACAACATCCTTTTACAGTTATAACAGCTTTTAAACGTGAAGCATAGCTTGACACAAGTGTCTTGCAGCGATCTACGGGTATCTTCGCCCATTCGTCATGGGCAAAAGCCTCCAGTTCAGTCACATTCTTAGGCTTGCGCACTGCAACTGCTTTTTTTAAGTCCCACCAGAGGTTCTCAATCGGATTTAAGTCAGGTGACTGCGATGGCCACTCCAAAATGTTCCAGCCTTTAATCTGCAACCATGCTCTAGTGGACTTGGAGGTATGCTTGGGATCATTGTCCTGTTGAAAGGTCCAACGTCTCCCAAGCCTCAGGTTTGTGACGGACTGCATCACATTGTCATCCAATATCTCCTGGTACTGAAGAGAATTCATGGTACCTTGCACACGCTGAAGCTTCCCTGTACCTGCAGAAGCAAAACAGCCCCAAAGCATGATTGACCCCCCGCCATGCTTCACAGTAGGCAAGGTGTTCTTTTCTTCATAGGCCTTGTTCTTCCTCCTCCAAACATAGCGTTGATCCATGGGCCCAAACAGTTCTAATTTTGTTTCATCAGTCCACAGAACACTATCCCAAAACTTCTGTGGTTTGTCCACATGACATTTGGCATACTGCAGTCGACTCTTCTTATTCTTTGGAGACAGCAAGGGGGTGCGCCTGGGAGTTCTGGCATGGAGGCCTTCATTATGCAGTGTGCGCCGTATTGTCTGAGCTGAAACTTCAGTACTCACATCTGACAAATCTTTTCTCAGTTCCTCAGCAGTCACACGGGGACTTTTCTCCACTCTACGCTTCAGGTAGCGCACAGCAGTCGAAGTCAGCATCTTCTTTCTGCCACGACCAGGTAGCGTTTCAACAGTGCCCTTTGCCTTGAATTTGCGAATGATGCTTCCTATGGTCTCTCTTGGTATGTTTAACATCTTTGCAATCTTCTTATAGCCATTGCCCTTCCTGTGAAGAGTAATCACCTCTTCTCTTGTCTTCCTGGACCATTCTCTTGACTTCACCATGTTTGTAACCACACCAGTAAATGTCTAGAAGGAGCTGAGTATCACAGTCATTTTAAAGCTGCCTAATTGGTGCTTATTATGCTTTATTGCTGCTCCGTGACATCCACAGGTGTTTTCAATACCTGATTGAAAACACTTGAATGAACCTCTGTTCTTCAGAGTGGTAGTCTTTAAGGGGTTGAATAATTGTGTCAATGAAGAATTCACAAAAGAAACATTTACTACTGTATTACAAAACCAATTGATGTCATTTTAGTTGCATATGGTTCTTTAAAAAGTCCTTGTGGTTGCATATGGTTCTTTAAAAACTAAATCGGAGGGTGCAAGCAACATGCGAGGTAAAAAATGACAAGCTCAGAGTCGTGTCTACAAATGCTCGCAGTTTAGTCAATAAAATCAATGAACTAGAGGCAATGACGGCAGCTGAAAAAGTAGATTTAGTGGCGGTTACTGAGACATGGTTCAGTGAGAAAAATAACTGGGACATAACAATACCGGGGTACTCTTTATATAGAAAAGACAGAGAAGGTAGGAAAGGAGGAGGAGTGGCCCTGTATGTGAAAAACAACATAAAAACCAACCAAATAAAAGTGAGCGAGGTGAACATAGAGTCAGTTTGGGTTACGCTAACATTTGGCAATCATACAGTAGCTCGTGTAGGTGTGATCTATAGACCCCCTGGACAAGTAGAAAAGCTAGATAATCTGCTGGTTGAGGAAATAGCCAAAATGGCAATGAAGGGGGAAGTTATTATCATGGGGGACTTTAATCTTCCTGATGTGAACTGGAAAACCAAAACAGCTGGGTGCACCAGGAGTACAAATATTCTAAACTCCCTACTGGGATTATCTCTAACACAAGTAGTTGAGGAGCCGACCCGTAAAGAGGCCATATTGGATTTAATACTCACAAATGGAGGTTTGGTATCGGACGTTGTTGTAGGTGAAAATTTGGGATCTAGTGATCACCAGTCAGTATGGTTTAATATAAGAACAGGGATGGAGCCGCACCACACAAAAACAAAAGTTTTAGACTTTAAAAAAACAGATTTTTCTAAAATGAGATTTTGTGTGAAGGAGTCATTATCAGACTGGAGGAGTTTAAAGGGAGTCCAGGAGAAATGGGATTATTTAAAGGAAGCATTATTGAAGGCCACAGGCAATTGCATTCAGCTTGTTAGCAAAAACAAAAAAGGAAGAAACCACTGTGGTACTCTGCAGAAGTGGCCAAAATAGTGAAGAACAAAAAGATAGGCAAACTATAAAATTAGGCAGAAAAAGAGGCAAAGCAATTTATAAGAGCTTCCAAAGCACACGCAGAAGAGAAAATAGCTCAGTCAGTAAAAAAGGGGGACAAAACATTTTTTAGATACATAAACGAGAAAAGAAAAGTAAAACAAGGATTAGTTAGATTAAAAACAAAGGAAGGAAGGTATGTAGAAGAGGATAAAAGTCTCGCTGACTGCCTCAATGAATATTTTTGTTCAGTCTTTGCAGAAGAAAAGGAAGGAAAGGGACCTCAGTTAGGAGAGAACACTAAAGAGACATTTACATATGAGTTCACAGAGGAGGAGGTTCTACAGCAGCTGTCTAAAGTAAAGACAAATAAGTCAATGGGGCCTGATGGGATCCACCCTAAATTATTAAAAGAGCTCAGTGATGTAATAGCAAAACCGTTAACAGATTTATTTAACCAATCCTTGTTAACGGGAGTCGTCCCAGAAGACTGGAAATTAGCAAATGTTGTGCCCATTTACAAGAAGGGTAGTAGGGAGGAATCGGGGAACTATAGGCCAGTTAGTCTTACGTCAGTAGTGGGGAAAGTAATGGAAACCATGTTAAAGGAAAGGATTGTTGAACATCTAAAAACACATAGATTACAGGATCAGAAACAACATGGGTTTACCTCAGGGAGATCATGCCAAACTAATCTTATTGATTTTTTTGATTGGGTAACAAAAATAATAGACACAGGTGGTGCAGTAGACATTGCTTATTTAGATTTCAGTAAGGCTTTTGGTACTGTTCTGCATAGAAGGCTTATCAATAAATTGCAATCTTTGAGCTTGGATTCCAATATTGTTGACTGGATTAGGCAGTGGCTGAGTGACAGACAACAGAGGGTTGTGGTAAATGGAGTTTATTCGGCGCAAAGTCTTGTTACCAGTGGGGTACCTCAGGGGTCAGTACTTGGACCCATTCTCTTTAATATTTTTATTAGTGATATTGCAGAAGGTATTAATGGAAAAGTATGTCTTTTTGCTGATGACACAAAGATTTGCAACAGGGTTGACGTTCCTGGAGGGATCAGCCAAATGACAAATGATTTAGGTAAACTAAAAAAATGGTCGGAGTTGTGGCAATTGAGTTTTAACGTGGATAAGTGCAAGATAATCACCTGGGACGTAAAAACCCAAGGGCTGAATATAGAATATTTGATACAGTCCTAACCTCAACATCTGAGGAAAGGGATTTAGGGGTCATTATTTCAGAGGATCTAAGGGTAAGTAGTCAATGTAATAGAGCAGCAGGAAATGCAGGCAGAATGCTTGGTTGTGTAGGGAGAGGTATTAGCAGTAGGAAAGGGAAGTGCTCATGCCACTGTACAGAGCACTGGTGAGACCTCACTTTGAGTACTGTGCAGTACTGGAGACCGTATCTCCAGAAGGATATAGACATCTTAGAGAGAGTTCAGAGAAGGGCTACTAAAATGGTGTACGGCTTGAAGGAGAAAAGTTACCAGGAAAGGCTTAATGATCTTAACATGTACAGCTTGGAAAAAAGACGAGACAGAGGAGATATGATAGAAACATTTAAATACGTAAAGGGAATTCACAAGGTAGAGGAAGGGAGTATATTTAAAAGGAAACAAAGTAGCAAAACAAGAGGACATAGTCTTAGATTAGAGGGGCAAAGGTTTAAAAGTAACATCAGGAAGCATTATTTTACTGAGAAGGTGGTGGATACATGGAACAGCCTTCCAGTTGAAGTGGTAGAGGCCAAAACAGTGATTGAATTTAAGCAAGCATGGGATAGGCATAAGGCTATCCTAAACAAAAGATAAATCCAGGTAAGGTATCCATGTGATTGGGCAGACTAGATGAGCCGAAAGGTTCTTATCTGCCGACATTTTTCTATGTTTCTATGTTTCTATGTTTCCTTGTAGGATTTCATTCTGAATACAATTACAAATGTACACTAAGTTCCCTAAAACCCTTTACAGCATTGGGGGTTGAATAATTTTGAACACAACTGTATACAGGCGCATTCTGTATATAGTCACTGTGTTACATGTTTACAGGTCCATTCTGTATATAACATCAATTCCACTTAGTACCTATTGCTTAGAATTAAAAAATAAATTTTTATTGAACATAGTTTAAAATAAACTTCTTACATTAAAGACATATTGTCCGAATATTAACATGAATTGGTTGTATTTTAAACACGAGCAATATTTCTTTAATGTAAGAAGTTTATTTTAAACTATGTTCAATAAAAAAATATTTTTAAATTCTAAGCAATAGGTACTATTTGTCCTCGTAAGGGGAATTGATATTATTTGATTCTAGTGTTTAATCATTTTCCTAGCTTGCTACCCCTCACCATACGGTGTTTTACCATCGGTTCACTCGCATTCTGTATATAGTCACTATGTTAGATGTTTACAGGTGCATTCTGTATATAGTCACTATGTTACATGTTCACAGGTGCATTCTGTATATAGTCACTTGCGGGGTAATTCAAAGAGAATCAAAAAGTCACCGCACATTCGGTGACTTTTCGTTTTCTTCAATTCGGTTAGTTTTGCCGATCCCATTTCGGTGACCCTGAGGTGTATTCAGCATGCACCACAGGGTCCCAGAATTGCAGGGAAAGGCTGCCGCAAACACGACGAAAACTAACCTCAAACCCGGCGAATGCACGCCGAAAACCCGCAAAAACATCTGGATTAACACACCGAAAACCACGGTTAAACCCGAGCAGGAGTCGATCACACGCAGCGAAGCCGCCGGAAAAAGCCGACACCGCAGACGAGTGAAGTGAATATATTAGGAAAACAGTTTGCTTGAATGTTTGAAAAGTGAAACGCTGTTTGCAAAGAAACTACTGAACGGAAATGTCTGAAATTTACATATAAAATCCAATGAATGATAATAAAAAGGGCTGTTACAGAAAAAATAAGTAGACTTGAAAAAAAAAAAATCGGACTTTCTTTTAAAAACAAATTCCAGAAAAATGCTTAAAATATCCTAAAAAGAAATCGATAAATAAAGAGACTCTTTACTGCAGAATTTTATAATGAACGGTTTATTAGATATTGAATTAAAACCAGAATATTTTTAACATTGAAGCCTATGAGATTCGCCTGAATAAATCTGCCTCATGAAACCACCGAATGGCAGGGCATTTCGGGAACCTTTCACTGCTGGTTTGTGTTCTCTGAATAGCCGAAGCAGTGCATTTTCATGGGGATTTCACTGCCCTCGAACAGGCACCGAACAGGCACCGTATGTGCAGGCAATTCGCCAGGATTTGGCGAATTACCTGCTCTCTGGATAGCCGAATGGCCAAGAAAGGTAACCGAACGCTGATTTTCAGCGTTCGGTTACCTTTCTCAAGCAATTCGGATCTCTTTGAATTACCCTGTATGTTACATATTCACAGGTGCTTTATTCTGTATCGAGGTATGTTAATAGAATTCTGTTAAGTGACTTTAGACTGGGGAAGATTTGATGGCATCTGGGAGGTTATTCCATATTTGCGATGCTCTGTAGGAAAATGAGGATCGAGCCACTTTCTTTTTGTACTGTGATATTGTAAGTAAGGTGCAGGTCCTGAATCGGAGGTTATAGGATGAGGGAACTGCTGGAGGAAGCAGTCTATTCAGGTAGGGTGGCAGCTTCCCAGAAAATCTCTTCAACACCAGGTTGGAAAGGTGAAGAGTGCGTCTAGATTCCAGCGACGGCCAGTTTAGTTCTTTTAAGATGTCACAATGGTGGGTCATGTAGTTAGATTGTAGCACAAAATGACAGAATGAGTTATACAATGTAGTAAGTTTCTGAAGGAGGGTTTGCGGGGCAGCTGTATACACTGCATCTCCGTATTCAATAGCTGGCATAAGCATTTGTTGTACAGGGTGAGCCAGTCAAACCTGCATTTTTGAAATGACTGTAAAAAATAAACGGATGGATATTTCAAAATTTTATTGTTACTATCTTAATGTACATTAAAAAGCATTTAAGAAACAACATTCATTCTTGCTGGAATAAGGTTTCATTGTTCATTCCATGTTGACGAAGCTGAGGAATGAAGAACGAATGCAACATTTCCGAATAGCGTTGTGCATTCACAGTAACTGCTTGCTCCCTGTCATTTTCAAAAAAATACGGGCCTATGATTCCCAATGAGGACATTGCGCACCAAACTGTTACCTTGCTTGAATGGAGGGGTGTTTGATGGAGTTGTTGAGGGTTTTCATCACTCCAATATCGGAAATTTTGTTTATTCGCAAAACCGGAGAGATGGAAATGTGCCTCATCGCTCATCCACAGGTTGTGAACAAGGTCCTCGTTTTCATCAAACATGTCCAACAACGTTTGACAAAAACGCCGTCGAGCTGCAAAATCGTTTTCATTCATAGCCTGAACAACCTGAATTTTGTATGGGTGATGGTGTAAATCAAACCTCAAGATTCTTCGGACGCTCGTGTTTGCCATGCCAAGCGCAGCACTCTGTCGACGCGCCGATCTCCGAGGGCTTCTTTCCACAGCAACTCTCACGCGGTCAATATTCCGCGGGAGTTCGCACTGATCTTGCACTGCCACCCCTTCTGCTTCTCGTTTCACCAATTGCTTCAAAGTTTGTCACCCACAATTTGATTGAATTAACAGACGGCACTGGCTTATTTCCATTAATTTGAAAATTCTTCCGGAAACGACGCTGAGCGGCTGCATAACTACCACTTTGGTAAAACGCTTTCACAGCGAATGAACGTTGTTGTTTAGACCACTGCTCCATGACGACTGAAATGCTTAGTTGTGGGGGACACAATGATAACCTTGCTAACTCGCTCCGCCCACTTTCATGGCTCTCACGCCCTTTTCAAAAATGCAGGTTTGACTGGCTCACCCTGTACAATCTGCTTTGTTACCGTGGGGCTCAAACAGGATTTGTTTCTGTACAGGGCACCTAGATTGGGGTAAAGTTTAGATGAGAGTTTTTCGATGTGGGGGCCAAAGTAAGTGGTATGTTCTGGCCCAAGGAATGTATCGACGCAGGAACCTATGGGCCGGAAATATTTCTGACTAATAAGAACTCAGAAATGGTGGCAGGGAAAATCCTGAAGATGGAGTAAATAGTGGGATTCACTGATAACGTTATTATCAACCTCTTAAGGACCAAGGGTCTTTAAAGTCAATGCATTTATGATGTAACAGTTACTGTACGTTATCGTAACAAGAGAAAAAAGATGTCATCTGCGCTCATTTATATACTATTCCATGTACAACAAAACACTATCAGGAGGTTTTAGTTTGTTTTAATGGCCATTGAAACGTAAGCTCACTCTCCCCATCAAGGCACCTTTTTGTAGAGTGAGTACCTAACCAATGTTCCAAAATCCGCTCTACTTAGCAGCTGCATGCCCCTCCTGCTGCTTTTCAGCTAAGGAGAGGCAGGAAAATGGTGGGTTTTATTTATACACGCACCAAACACTTCCCATTTGGGGTTCAAAACAAAAACATGGAAAAAGAAACAGCAGCAAAAATGACTAACTGGTGTTACATCATAATATACATACATACAGAAAAAATGGCGTCGCGCCTGTACTCACCAGAGCGGCTGCAACAGCCAGGAGTAACAGCCCAGTTCATGTATAAAAAATAACAAGAGAAAAAAGATGTCTTCTGCGCTCGTTTCTATACAATTCCATGTACAACAAAACACTATCCGAGGTTTTAGTTTGTTTTAATGGCCATTTTCTGCCTCTCCTTAGCTGAAAAGCAGCAGGAGGGGCATGTAGTTGCTCAGTAGAGCAGCTTTTGGTACATTGGTTAGGACTCACTCTACAAAGAGGTGCCTTGATGGGGCGAGTGAAGTTACGTTATCGGTCCTTAAGGGGTTAATAATAATTCTAAGAACTTTACGCAGCGCTGTGACTCTCCCATCACTAATACAAGATCTTGGCCACAAATTAAAGGACGTGAAAAAATGCTGTGACATTGCATGAGGTTATCGACACGATGTCGCGACGAATGCGTGCTGCAATCACAGCAAAAGGATGTGCAACCAAATATTATGGGGGGTGAGTTTATTTTAGGCCGGGCAGGGTGTGTAATGTTTGTATTGATTAATGTATATTGATTAAAAAAAATGTAATGTAACATCAATTGGGAGATGGGGTAAAGTTTGTATTAACAGGTCTTTAGCAATCCTGGATTAAAGTCCTTTCTTTCTGTTTCTGTTTATTACACAATCGTCACACTCATAAAGGAAATGAAAGTGAAAGGCATGAATGCATTCCTTCAAAAAGCCAAGCCCGTGCCAAGCTTCGAGCTCAGTAAACGCATACTATACCCCGTGATATACACACAGTGATCGTGTCCTACAGTCATGGACTGGTTGGAGTTATATGAAAGCCGGCTTCAAAGTTTGTTGAGTGAACTGGAGAGAACACAGGCAGAGGACGCCAGGCAGAACGCGCTCAGCATCCTGCACGACCTCCAGAAGAAGAAGGAGAGTCTGATGGAGGAAAAAGGTGAAGGTCTCTGGCCGTTGATGTCAAGCTCTTCGTTAATCACAGAGGATTTAGTAAATAAATTGACTGAAATCCTCCAATCGGTGAGATTCACCAAGGAGAACCATTGGCTCATGTATGTCCCTTTACATCGAGCCGAACAGGATATAGAGCAAGGAACTATCCTCCTGAATCAAAAGTTTTGGCAAAGAAATGAATCGATGCGTCCAAACCTACTCATTCACAAAGCCTTGATACGTTTCAAAAAAGGGTCACAACCTTGGGGTCTACAGACTCATCCTTTCAAGGATGAAATGACTCAGTTTTTCAAATTTATTGATCACGGTGGAGTTTACGAAAATGGTTGTTTTTCCTGCTGTGGGGAGACCTCGAGGTTCTCTGTGTGTGAAGTATCTTTGACGACTGAACATAAAAGGTATTTATATTGAATGTTTCACTCACTTTCAAGCATTCAATGTCAGCATTCACTAGAGCAGGATGGCGCAAACTGGAAGGTCTGGTCAGGAGTCCAGACAAGGAGTGACATGCTGTGGCCCAGAGTTGCCATCAGAAATCTTGGGGCCACTTACTGACCCACTGGTGGGACAGACTCCTTACCTCAGCTGCCCATACCAGTAAGCTAATCAAAAATAAATCACTTTTACAAGATCGTTGTATTTGGTCCTTGCCAGGGGCAAAGTATTTTACCAGGAAGCATACATTGAGATTTCACTAATTTTCAAGTATGTCCTGGGTAGGCAAGGCCTAGGCTGGCACTTTCCAGGGGGCAGCAAAAAACCTCACCAGTAAAGGGGTTACTCACAGAGCACTGAAATGACGCCAACAGTTTGGTATTCTGTTGTTCCCTGCACTTCAGGGAATAAAATTTCCCCACCCTGCAGTGAATTCACCATTCACCGCAGGGTCCCCAAAGTGCAGGGAGTTGGCCGCTGAATGCTGCCACCGCAAACCCGTGGCCTGCTGTTTTCAAAAAAACTACAGAACGAAAAAGTCTGGAATTTACATATAAGATCCTATGATTTCACTGTCATTTCTCTGCTGTTTGGTGTTCTCTGAATAGATTAACCATTATTTCTCTATGGGGATTTGCACTGTCTTCAAACAGCACCGTATTTGCTGGCAGTTCGCCAAAATTTGTGTGAGCATATCATAGAGCAGTGGTGTACTTAGGGGAGTGGTGGGGGGCAGGTCGCCCCAGGTACCAGTGATTATTGGGGTGTCATTAGGGGTACTAGGAGGTGCCACTGTCACTGTGTGTCAGCTTTGAGCTGTGTTCTCAAACAATGAGCAGCGGAGCAGGGCGTTTGCATTAGGAATAAAATAGAATAGAATAAAAATCCCCTTCTCCTCCCTCCATAGCTCCTCCCCTGCCCAGCAGCAGCTCTAGGAGAGGGGAGGGGGATGTGATTTGTGTGCAGAGAGAGAAGATGACAGTAAACGGCAGTTAAAGAGGGGTCGGTATCAGCATAATATGAAGCCATCTCTGCTTACTGCTGTTTGAAGTGGACCTTTCCTTATCCAGCACTGCAGTGATCAGAAATTTGTCATCGAGCTGCCTGGCTCTTGGTGAGGTCCTGCATAGAGGGGGCCAGACTGCATTCACTGCATCACCAGTGAATAGGCAGCCCAGGGTAAACAGGGACAGGGAAGAGGGAGTCTTAAAAAACTGGAAAAGTAAAGAAAAAATACCATAGGAGCATCTTATACCTGCAAAACACGCACTTATTCTCTGCTCAGCAACCACAATCCACAAAACTAGCCACCCAGCACATACACACAACTCCCATCACACAAAACCAGTCACCCCACACACAACTCCCATCACACAAAACCAGCCACCCACACACAACTCCCACCACACAAAACCAGCCACCCACACACACAACTCCCACCACTCAAAACCAGCTACCCCCACACACAACTCCAATCACACAAAACCAGCCACCCACACACCACTCCCACCACACAAAACCAGCCACCAATGCAACTCCATCACACAAAACCAACAAACCCTCAACCCTATCCCACACCAGCCACCAACACACAACCCAGCCACCAACACACAACTCCTATCACACAATACAAGCCACCCCAACACACACACAACTCCCATCAAAAAAACAAGCCACATGTGTACTTTTGTTCATAGCATGAGGATTGATATGTTGTGTGTTTGCAAAATACCTTAAAAATAACAATTATTAAAAAAAATCTACACTTGCCTCTTATTGCACAGTACAGAGGACACATGATCCACCATTGGCAGATTGGATAAAAAAGTGCGTGCGATTTTTTTACATTTTAACCCTTTCCATGTGGCGGACGCGCTCAGCGCGTCCTGCCGCATGGCCACTTCGCTGCGGAGGACGCGCTGAGCTTGTCCTCCCTTTGCAGCAGCGATCGGCCGGGATTCTGGTCTATCGCGGCAGCCCCCCAGTGCGGGCTGACATCCTTGATATGCGCGATGACGTCTATTTCAGGCCCCCCCGCCATTGCAGGGAAGGTCCTTTGGACCTCTCCCCCTCCCCATCCATGCGGGCCATCGGCTACAGACAGGTACCGCTTGGAAGGGCACAGCCTTCCCTTCCAAGCGGCAGCTGTTTTTAACCCCTAGGGGGCTGGATCGCGATATGGCGCTAACATGCGCCGTATCGCGATCCCCTCCCGGAGCTGGCCGACATCTTGGATGTCGGGCAAACTTCCGGGATATCCCCCTAACGACTGGCGTCATCGTGCATAGCGCGATGGCGCCAGTTTCGAAATTAACCCCTTGCTGCCACCTATGGTTGAGATAGGGGGTTCCAATGAACCCCCTATCTCCTGATCCGTGACAGCTAGGGGTTAAGAGCGCGGCTTTTCCAATGATACCAAACATGACAATGTATGATGTAAAAAAAAATAAAAAAATTACAAAAATAAAATATAAAAAAATTACATTTTTTTTTTTTCATTAGTGCAGCAATATTGTTCCCATTTCAATTATAATGTGAACAATGATGCTGCACTAACGATTTTTTCTATGGGGGCGTTTGCTAAAAAACACATAATTTTCCCAAAAAATAGTAACGATTCCCCCGTTTCTAATTTTTTTAACAAGCGCACCCCATAGAAAATATAACCGCAAACGCTCGCATGTTAAAATGTGAAAAAAAACATTTTACACGTTGTAAGTTATTGAAAATTCAAATTTTATTGCATTTTTTGTTATAATATACAGACAGGACATAACGTATACATATAATAATCATATATTTTGAATCTGCCGAGTCTCCCAGAAAGAACGATATATTATATGTCTGGGTCGTATAATTTATTTATTTATTTATAAAGGATTTTACCAGGAAGGATACATTGAGATTTCTCTCGTTTTCAAGTATGTCCTGGGTTCAAGAACATTGAAGTGTTACAGTTACAGAAATACAAAGTAATACAATGCAAGATATTAAAAAAAAAAACAACACAAATATACAGATTAACAGAAAAAAAATATGTAGGAAATAGTCATTATGTTACATGTTTACAGGTGCATTCTGTATTGAGGTATGTTAGTAAGGAGCTCTTGAGTGACTCAAGACTGGGGGAAGATTTGATGGTGTCTGGGAGGTTATTCCATAATTGCAGTGCTCTGTAGGAAAATGAGGACCGAGCCACTGTCTTTTTGTATTGTGGTATTGCAAGTAAGGTGCTGGACCTGGATCGGAGGTTATAGGATGAGGGAGCTGCTGGGGGAAGCAGTCTATTCAGGTAGGGTGGCAGCTTCCCAGAAATGCTCTTAAACACCAGGCTGGTAAGGTGAAGGGTGCGTCTGGATTCCAGTGATGGCCAGTTTAGCTCTTTTAACATGTCACAATGGAGGGTCATGTAGTTACATTGTAGCGCAAAGCAGCAGAATGAGTTATACAATGTAGTAAGTTTAAGAAGGTGTGTTTGCGGGGCGGCTGCATACACTACATCTCCGTAATCAATAGCCGGCATAAGCATTTGCTGTACAATCTGCTTTCTTACCGCGCGGCTCAGGCAGGATTTGTTTCTGTACAGGGCACCTAGTTTGGGGTAAAGTTTAGATGAGTTTTTCGATGTGTGGGGCCAAAAGATAGATTTGGGTCCAACCACATACCTAGATATTTGAGAGAAGTGACTGTGGTCAGCGTGCCATTTGATTTTGTCCCAACACATAGATGGGGATTTTGCAATTTGTGTAGTTTAGGTGCTGTTCCAAAGAGCATTGTTACAGTTTTGTCAGTATTTAAAAAAGGTTTGTTGTTTTTGATCCACTTTTCTACCTCTGTGAATTGTTCTTGCAGCACGGCCATAAAATGTGACTTCAAATCACATTTAAACATGATGAGCGAAACCGGTAAAAATGAGCTCAACACAGAGGTGTGAAAAGGCTCAGCAGCGAAAGGGTTAAAGTTGGGGGGGCAAATATAGGATCCGCCCCAGGTGTCAAATGTTCTAGGTACACCCCTGGGCCTTGCGACCTCTAAATTTCAACATACCATCTCCCTCCTCTGTTCACTGACTCTCTGAATATTCTGTGCCGGTTTGTCCATGTCCGAGTGGTAGACTTCACCGCGTTTACTAGACATGTGCACAGCACAAAATTTCATTTTGAACTAATGGATTAGTCCTAAAATGCAATTTATTTAGTTGCTAAAGAAATTCGTTTTCAGTTCTTTAGTATGAAAACTAATTTCATTCATCCGAAAACCAGTGGATACAATTACTATTGTAGTGGCTCCTCAGAGGGCTGAGATCGCTGCTTGTTACAGTATCTCTCACTCTCAGCACAATGTGGGCCATATTACATAGTTGGTGCTAACTTAACCAGAGCTGTTATAAACTTCCCAGAGCCATTATAGCCTATGGAGGTTTTCAGTTTACAACAGCTCTGGTTAAGTTAGCACCAACATTGTAATACTGCCCCGTGTCAGGCAAAGCTGTTACAGTAACTGACTGCTGCTCATCACAGCGCTCAGAGTTTCAGTAAAACTAGTAAATAATATTTTTATATATAAGAGGTTAGAACAATATTATTTCCTTCTTTTACTTAAACTGAGCGCTGTTACAGTCAGTTACTGTAACAACTGAGCCTGATACATTGTATTGAGAGATAATGTAACAAGCAGCCGATCTCAGCGCTCACAGCCCCTGGATTTAAAGGGCTAAAAAAAAAGGCTCCTCTCTGTATAATGTATACAACATCCACCTGCATTAATTAATACCCCTCTCTGTATAATATATAGAACATCCTCCTGAATTAATTAATGTCCCTCTCTGTATAGAACATCCTCCTCAATTTATACCGTTCTCTGTATAATGTATATAACATCCTCCTGCATTAATACCCCTCTCTGTATAATGTATAGAACATCCTCCTGCATTAATTAATGCCCCTCTCTGTATAGAACATCCTACTGCATTGGCATGTGGACTGTGCAGAACTTCGGATGTTGCGCTCTTCATTGCTGGTCTCCTTCACTCAATGTAATATCACAAAAAGGACTGAAACTAAAATGTAGTGCATTTTATTTTAGTTTCTTTCGTTTTTTGTACTGAGCAGTTTCGTTTCTCTTGAGTCATACAAAAACTAAATTATCCCAAAATTCGGACTAAATCGTTTTAGTACTAAAACGAATGCACATGTCTAGCGTTTACCTCGATGGTATATTCGTATTTATCTGAACTGCTGTAGGATGCTCCGCACTGCATTATAAGGATAAGGTATAAGGATACCTTGATATGCGATGCTAGGTAATGTCATTCATTACCCCTTGTTTTCCCCTTTTTTCTGTACCCTATTTTCTTTTGACATAATAAAAGCACTATTTTCAAAATAAACAATTAAATCCCTTTGCCCCCACTCCTGCATACCTTATATAACAGGGAGTGGACAAAATGCCTTGTGGACTACTAAGGGGATACAAAGTGTCATGTACCAGAACGCCGGCACGGCAGGAAAACCAAATCTGGCGCTGTTATACTCCTGTACACCTAAATCCACCCCTCATGTCTGTCACGGCCCTGGCAGAGGGGAATAGGGTATGAGCCCGGTGTGCGGTGATAAACAAGCTGAGTCACGTAGATAAAGTAAAAAGGGGGTTTATTGTCAATATACAACAATATGGGCAATGCAGGAATGGAGATGTCTGGGGAGGCAATGCAGGGAGGAACCAGATACAGGGAGACACTGAGGGAAAACACAGCAGGAGACTTACATACAACACGAGACAGGAAACAGAGGGCTCTGGAGGTTTGGAAGCAGAGGGCACAGGATGCTTGGTAGCAGTGGGCACTGGATGCTTGGTAGCAGTGGGCACTGGATGCTTGGTAGCAGTGGGCACTGGATGCTTGGTAGCAGTGGGCACTGGATGCTTGGTAGCAGTGGGCACTGGATGCTTGGTAGCAGTGGGCACTGGATGCTTGTCAGCAGGCGGCACTGGATGCTTGTCAGCAGGCACTGGATGCTTGTCAGCAGGCACTGGATGCTTGTCAGCAGGCACTGGATGCTCGGTAGCAGCGGGCACTGGATGCTCGGTAGCAGTGGGCACTGGATGCTCAGTAGCAGCAGGCACTGGATACTCGGTAGCAGCGGGCACTGGATGCTTGGCAGCAGCGGGCACTGGATGCTTGGCAGCAGCGGGCACTTGATGCTTGGCAGCAGCGGGCACTGGATGTTCGGTAGCAGTAGGCAGTATACGTGGGTCATATAGTCCATGCAATAGGTCGAGGCAGGCGGCTGGCAAACGTGGTCAATATTCAAGGCAAGAAGTCGGTACACGGGTAGTCAATAATATCAGAGGATAGGAACAGGTCTAGAAGGAAGGCTACCAGGGAATGAGTGAGACAATGCAGCACTGGATCATGGGTGCTCCACCCTTATAAAGGGAATGACAGGTCTATTAGTGGTAGCACCTGAAGTTCACACAGCCTGAGGGAAAGTGCAAGGTGGCGTAGCCAGAGAGATGCTGTGTAGATCCATTCAGGAGGGTGCAGTACCACCTTTGGCCTTCTTGCCACGGCGGCGACGGCGTGAACCGTGACAATGTCTCACCTCCGTCTCGGTCTGTAAGAGGTGCAGGTGCACATAATCAGGGCCCAGCACGTCCTTACATAAGAGCAAAACACCCATAGTGATTTTGCATTGCCTGTTCATTCAGTATCCGGACTCCAACAAGCCTCCTGTATTCTGACCACCAGATCCCTGTGAATTACCGAACCCCTCTACTGATCTTCTGTTGCCAAATCCCTGCTTGATTTACTTGATCTTGCCGTGCTAAACCCCTCTACTGTTACTGAACCCCTGCTTGATTTACTTGATCTTGCCGTGCTAAACCCCTCTACTGTTACTGAACCCCTGCTTGATTTACTGGACCTTGCCTATTGCTGGACCCCTCTTTATTTGGATCTCCATGATGCCGAACCCCTTGCTTGTATAACGGACTTTGTCTTCATCCCCCGGTGCTGAAACCCTGCTTTATCCTTTAAAGACTCTCTTCCTTATTTTCTGAACCTCGCCTTTATAACCCTCCATTCCAAATCTATATTTATGCTGTGTAATTATTGTTATATTCAGGTTCCCTGGTTATTTATGTTTCTTCACCTCTATATGCTTCTTTTCTTATGAGCTCTATTTGTTATTCAGTACTGTTCCTCTCCCGTCTATCTACTTCTTAGTCAGCCCCTTTTCTGCCCTGTTGTTTTGTTATTAGTCTTGTTCCCTGGCTGTCACGTTTCCCCATTCCAACCCTGTCCCCCTGCCCTCTGTATTCATGTATGCTTTTCATGTGCAGGCCTCACTCTATGCTGCTAGTCCTGGGTTGCGGCTTAGGGGTTAATTGCTTTGTGTCTGTCTGCTCACCTGTTGCCCTTATGTCCTGATCCCCTCCCTATTTAAAGCAATGGGCCTATATCCCGTTGCTCTATCATTGTTCCAGTTTGCTGAGCTCCCTCCTGGTCTTCTGGTCCTAGTATGTATTTTCTTGTTCAGGTTATTTCGTTTGGTTTCCCCTGTCTGTCTGCTGTCTCCTCAGTTATTCTCGTGTTCCTGGTTTATGTATATTATTCCTGTATATTTAGTTCATAGTGTTTCTCCCTTGCTGTTTTCTGTTGATGTTATTTGTATGCTGATTACCTGGTTCTGACCCTTTTGCCTGGCTGACTTCTGGATCCCTGGCTACTGTATGAGGTACACGTTCTGGTTATTGACGTGACGTCTGGCTTTTCTTCTTGATGTTTCTATTGGATGCTCCCTGTTTGTACATTCTGTATCGTTTCTAATGTGTACCCTGGTATCTGTATGTTTCAAGACTCTGCACAGCTTCTAAGTTTCTTTTTCTCTAGTATAGCCCGATCTATTCTAAAGACCGGCCTGTCAGATTTAAGGCTGCTTTAGCAGTGTTGTGCAGAGGTCTCTCATTAACCCCTTGCTGTTTGCTCCTGTTATTTCTGCCACGAGTGGTACCTCTGCTTATAGGGCCTTTTACCTGATCCAGAGCCTGGCCACACCGCTAGCCTGGTGTTGCCAGTGTTACACTGGCTTTGCCGCTCTGTTTTATCTATTTACTATATCCAGTGTCTACCTGTTTGCTCCTCCCAGTGTCTTTTAGTTATATTCTAAACTGTTTCACTCTCAGCTCCTTTTTTTTAAATTTTTATTTCTATTATAATCTTCGCGTTAAAACGCTCGCGCAACGCGTGAATTTGTGTGCCAAGCGTTAAACATTAACGCGTGGAAATCAACGCTGGAATTACTGTCCTCGCACATTCTTTTCATCCGTCGAGTAATAACGCGTGTTAAACGGATGCGCAGTACCGTTGCGCGCAGAAATCAGTGTGCGGACTGTTTTTTTTCACACGATTCAGCCCATCAGAATTAAGAACCACAATTATGTCACGTTAAATTTTTGCACCTGTCAAAGTCAATCTGAGCATATATGCTGCAGCAATAATAAATGCACACACCACTTCTCCATTTTATTGGTTTGGTATGTGTAACTATACTTTGCTGCATTATTTTTTTTGGGCTGGTGTATTTGGTTTCGGCCAGGTTGCTAGAATTTGCCATTAACACCAGCTTTTAGGAGTTGCTAAAATTATGCGCGCAAAGGCTATGCGTTAAATCTTGCACATAGATTGTGCGCTGTTACGCGGATGGTATTACAAACGCATTTGCACTCACAATGTTAAGTATAGGACATGCGCAGTAAAGTACGCTTGCGCAGGTTCACCTGTGGTAGACGATTACGAGCATTTGTCGTGCTGACTATGTAATATGACGTTCAGCGCAAAGGGTTTTACCCCCTCGTGTTAATGTTTTTTTTTTTTTGTTTTTGCACTGGCGCAAATGTTTGCACAAAGATTGTAATAGGGCCCCTTGTGTCTATAAAAAACAATTTTTTTTTTTTTTGTATACCTGCCTTCACTCCTTTTTTGTCATCGAATAATGCCCTGGCATTCCACCATTGCAGGGGGGCCCAGGCAGTTGTGGCTCTTTAACCCTTTTAAGGACTGAACAGTCCTGTCATTGGTCCTTAAGGTGTTAATTAGGCAACAGAGGCCTGGTTATTTTTCGTCTGGCTATCCATCATGAGTCTGACACTTCCTGGTGTCTCATTGCTGTGTCTGATCAGCTCACATGTAATCACTCAAGTGTGATGTGTCAGTATCTTTCTCTGCCATCCTCCTAATGTAACAATAAACACAAAGGCAAGGCTTAAACAGAACCGAAATAGAATGTGTTCTCACTATTAGGCTAGGGTCAGACTAATGCATTTTTCGCGTTGCCTGTGAAAAAGTGCGTTCGAACGAATGGACGCATTTTTTCACGGAATACGTGATAGCGGTCATATAATGCGCATTTCCGTCTGTGATTTTGTACGGATCATCAATAAAACACTTTTTGCGTCTGGACGTGATGTTGGCTGGACATTAGTAGCGTCTGACGTCTCCTAATCACGCACACACGCCGCTAGCAGACGCAGCGCACTCTGTACGTCAGTACTAGCGGTATCACGTTCTCGAAAAAATGCGTTTGCCACTTGCGTTGCGCAGCTGCACTTTTGTGCGCCCGTTCTTCGTATGCTGCCCGGCATTGGACGTCATTTGCTGCTAGCACGGCTGTGATTTTAGTGCTGCTAAACGCACGTTGATACTGCGTTAGTCTGACCCTAGCCTCACACAGGACCATTTGTAAAATTTGTATCACATGCTAGCAAATCTCTACCACCTGTAACGGTGAGCACCCTATAGTGTGATGGGGAGCCTTTAAGCTGCGGAGGTTGAAGCCTTTAGGGCAGGTATATGGTATAACAGGCAATGAATATGCAAGACAGAACTAAATACGAACAGATAATCCAGACACTCCCAGCCAGGAAGTGCAGATAGAGCCCTGAGAACCACTCAACAGCAAATTGGCTTCGAGGCCAAATGCCTGCTGAGTGAAACCGCTTAAATTATAAACAGACAGAATATTCCTGAAGGGACAATGAATTTTGCAAGCTTCAGGGCAGCACTCAATACAATAGTGCAGACTGATGATCCAGATGCTCCCAGCCAGGGAGTACAGATAAGGTTCGGAGTACCACTCAACGACAAATAGGCTTCGTGGCCAAATGCCTGCTGAGTGAAACAGCTAAATAATACACAAACACAAGAATACCTAAAACAGACAAGGTATATACTAGAGAGGTCCAAAAATCCAAGCCAGTGGGTCATACACAGAATAACACAATAACTACAGGGGTCAGACAGGAGAGAGATCCAAACACAAGAGCCAGAGGTCATACACAGAATATAATAAGTCATACAGGAACTAGGTACAAGAAAGACTATACTGGTCCAAGGATCAAGCGAAATCCTGGGCCTACATATAGGGCAGAACAGGTCATGTGACTGCAGACCAATAAGACCAACAGATGGCCTGAAGCCTGAAAACAAAAATTAACAGGAATCCCTGCTACCACCAGCAGGGCCGAGAAGTGACACCACCCACTGCAGGAGACATCTGTAGATACACCACTATCGTCTAGTACCCTATTATATTACTATTACCATAGCCTTAAACACCCGGCTGGGTGGAGTAGCAGTAACATCACTGCTCTGCATGGAGAGAGCCTGTGGAGTCATGGGTCCTTGGGTAAGACACCTAACGGTACATACTCGCCACCCAGGACATACTTGAAAACGAGAGAAATCTCAGTATATCCTTCCTGGTAAAATCCTTTCTCAAAAAAAAATCCATACCTGATAGGGATACTAGGCGATAGGTTATAGTATTAAGTTTTGGATAGTGCAGGAGACGTGAAAACAGGTATTTTTGCAAAACATTTTTAGTAAAGCTGCAAAACTCTCTCGTGGGGGGAGGGCCTTCATGGATTCTTGCAATGAGGTTTCTAGTTACGCCTCTGACATGTGACATTCCTCCAACGCTGACCTCACACGTGGCACTCTTGCAGCTATGATGTTGACTCATAAATACATAACTATAGACACACAAGTATTTGTTTTATCTCTGTACACTTCCTTTATCTATACAGTGGTCATTCCTTTCTGCCAGACACCAGATACCAATCCTAATCAGATAAAACCATTTAGTCTGGAATCCCAGGGTCATATGCAGGATATGATTGAGGTCAGATAGCTTACCTCGTCCCCTTTTGAAAGCACAAAGTCCTTTATATTTTCTTCACTTTTTTTTTTGGTAAGTAACGGTAAATAAAACATTAACCCCCTCCTGACCCTCTTCCCCAGTTTTAACTCTGAAAAATCATTTTAAAGAGCACCTGCTTTCCAGCATATCACTGGCTGTCCAATGGATGAGAGATGCGATCCTTTACCCCAACTCAGCCTCATTTCCCATTTGATTGACAGAGATAACAGACAGCGGGTGAGGATGCACATACAACACGTTCATTCACACACCACTACAATGTCTGTCTTTCACACACACTCGGACGCAGACATAACATGAAAGAATAAGTGTTGCACAGACTAGTTTAACATGTAGAATTCATATGCTGCAGGAAGGAAATCCCATCACTTTATCAGAGGGATCGCAGTAGCATATGAATTCTACATCCTGCAGGGAAGCACTTTCATCTGCCCCTCATCAGCATGAACGTGACCTGGGAACAATGGCCGACCTGGTAAACGCGCCCTCAACCCACTGAATGACGTTTTCAAAGCAAGAAACCTCTATAAAATGCGTTTGATGTGAATTGTAACAATGTTTGCTTCTCCTTTCAGAGTGGTGGTTTGGGAGACATCGGACGACAGCAAAAGCGATTTAGAACAAACAATAAAGAGGACTCGTCACATCCTGACCGACGCTTTGAATAAGAAGCACAGCCTCCTGGTGGAGAACCCAGAGGAGCTCAGACAACGTGGAAGGTTTCGTTCCGTCCCTCTGATCAGTCCCCGTCTTGTGAAAACCCTCACACAGGCACTGCAGGAAGTGGAGATTAAATGTGGCACGCCGTCCAATCACAGCAGAGACAATGTATCCGATCAAATAGACATTCCCTTGTATCCTCTCTTTTGGAAAGAAAAGGAGTATTTGGAGCGAGGATCCCGTCCCGGGTCACTGATATTGGAGTTGTCCCGTGCTTTGGGGTACGAGCATCACTTTGTTTCAGCCTCAGGAAGAAGCATTGGGAACTCGTGCAACATGCAGCCCGATCCCACGCTGTCCGCTTATGACATTTGCTGCGCGTTTGAGATCTGGATGAACCACAAGGGGTATTACCATAAGGACGCCTACACCTGCTGCGGTGAGGGGTCCCGAGATTCTGTGTGTGAAGCGTCGGAGATGAGCCAGTGCTTAGTGCGAGGAGACGTTTGAATGTTTATTCTGTTACAAAAACAAATCACTACGACACAAAATGATTTATGAAGGAGTTTACAGCGGAATACCGGCTTGTATCCAGGACCCACCGGATTGTCTCGCTACCTTGGTGATTAATGTAACTTGGGATTCCATTTTTTTTTTTCTCTATTTTCTTCTGATAGCTGCGGGTAAAAATGAGTAAACAAGTCTGTATAAACTTTGTAACTCCCAGGGTTCTCAGCCGGCGAGAGACAATCTACAGCCCTGCCGAACCTCAGGACTCCGGTAAACCGTATGCCGATGGCTATGAGGTTTGACTAAATCTTCTTTTTTTGTGGTTGAGGGAGCATGAGACATCATTTTCACGCATGGATTGGCTACCGCACAGTCCAGACCTTGACCCCCATTTGAGGTTAATCTTTGGGATAATGTGCTGGAGAAGACTTTACGCAGCGCTGTGACTCTCCCATCATCAATACAAGATCTTGGCCACAAATTAATGCCACTCTGGACGCCAATAAATGCTGTGACATTGCATGAGCTTATCGACATGATGCCCTGGCAAATGCACGCCGCAATCACAGCGAAAAGTGACACAACCAGATATTACATGGGTGACTATTTTTTTTTTTTTTTTTTGGCCGGGCTGTGTGTGTGTATACAGTCAGGTCCAGAAATATTGGGACATCGACACAATTCTAACATCTTCGGCTCTATACACCACCACAATGGAGTTGGAATGAAACAAACACAATGTGCTTTAACTGCAGACTGTCAGCTTTAATTTGAGGGTATGTACATCCAACTCAGGTGAACGGTGTAGGACTTACAGCAGTTTGCAGATGTGCCTCCCACTTGTTAAGGGACCAAAAGTAATGGGACAGAATAATAATCATAAATCAAACTTTCCCTTCTTAATACTTGGTTGCAAATCCTTTGCAGTCAATCACAGCCTGAAGTCTGGAATGCATAGACATCACCAGACGCTGGGTTTCATCTCTAGTGATGCTCTGCCAGGCCTCTACTGCAACTGTCTTCAGTTCCTGCTTGTTCTTGGGGCATTTTCCCTTCAGTTTTGTCTTCAGCAAGTGAAATGCTTGCTCAATGGGATTCAGGTCAGGTGATTGACTTGGCCATTGCATAACATTCCACTTCTGTCCCTTCAAAAACTCTTTGGTTGCTTTTGCAGTATGCTTTGGGTCATTGTCCATCTGCACTGTGAAGCGCTGTCCAAGGAGTTCTGCAGCATTTGGCTGAATGTGAGCAGATAATATTGGCCGAAACACTTCAGAATTCATCCTGCTGCTTTTGTCAGCGTCACATCAATAAATACAAAAGAACCAGTTCCATTGGCAGCCATACATGCCCACGCCATGACACTACCACCACCATGCTTCACTGATGAGGTGGTATGCTTAGGATCATGAGCAGTTCCTTTCCTTCTCCATACTCTTCTCTTCCCATCACTCTGGTACAAGTTGATCTTGGTCTCATCTGTCCATAGGATCTTGTTCCAGAACTGTGAAGGCTTTGTTAGGTGTTGTTTAGCAAACTCTAATCTGGCCTTCCTGTTTTTGAGGCTCACCAATGGTTTACATCTTGTGGTGAACCCTCTGTATTCACTCTGGTGAAATCTTCTCTTGATTGTTGACTTTGACACACATACACCTACCTCCTGGAGAGTGTTCGTGATCTGGCCAACTGTTGTGAGGTGTTTTCTTCTTCACCAGGGAAAGAATTCTTTGGTCGTCCACCACAGTTGTTTTCCTTGGTCTCCCGGGTCTTTTGCTGAGCTCACTGGTGCGTTCCTTCTTTTTGAGAATGTTCCAAACAGTTGTTTTGGCCATGCCTAATGTTCTTGCTATCTCTCTGATGGGTTTGTTTTGTTTCTTCAGCCTAATGATGGCTTGCTTCACTGATAGTGACAGCTCTTTGTTGCTGTCAACTCTCAAGATAAGATCCAGATTCCAAATGCAAATAGCACACTTAAAAAGGCCCAGAGTTCATTTCATCTGCACATTGTAATTGGGGTAATGAGGGAATATCACACACCTGGCCATGGAACAGCTGAGAAGTCAATTGTCCCATTACTTTTGGTCCCTTAACAAGTGGGAGGCACATCTGCAAACTGCTGTAAGTCCTACACCGTTCACCTGAGTTGGATGTACATACCCTCAAATTAAAGCTGACAGTCTGCAGTTAAAGCACATTGTGTTTGTTTCATTCCAACTCCATTGTGGTGGTGTATAGAGCAAAGATGTTAGAATTGTGTCGATGTCCCAATATTTCTGGACCTGGTGTGTGTGTGTGTGTGTATATATTATTGATTAATGTGCATAGGTAGAAAAAAATTAAATGTAACATCCATTGGGAGATGGGGTAAAGTTTGCATTAACAGGTCTTTAGCAATCCCGGATTAAAGTCCTTTCTCTGTTTCTGTTTATTACACAATCTTTACATTCATAAAGGAAATGAAAGTGAAAGGCGTGAGTGCATTCCTTTATAAAGCCGAGCCCCTGACCAGCTTCAAGCTCAGTTAAATGTACTACACCCTGTGATATACACACACAGCCGTGGCTTCCTACAGCCATGGACCAGCCGGAGTTATATGGAAACCGGGCTCCAGGAAGGTTGAGTGAGACGCAGAGCACATGGGCAGAGGACGCCAGGCAGAACGCGCTCAGCATCCTGAGCAACTTCAGGAAGAAGAAGGAGCGTCTGATGGAACAAGAAGATGAAAGTCTCTGGCCATTGATGTCAAACTCTGGGTTAATCACTGAGGATTTATTAAATAACCTGACTGAAATCCTCCGATCGGCGAGATTCACTGAGGGGAAGCTTCTGCCCGCGTATTACCTTTTAGATGGAGCTGAACAGAATCTCTCGGTAAATATCATCCACCTGAATAAAGAGTTTTGGCGAACGAATAAAAAGCTGCGTCCAAAACTGCTCATTCGCAAAGCCTTGATACTTTTCTGCAAACTTTCGCAAACTTGCGGACTACGGACTCGTCCTTTGAAGAATATAATGACCCAGTTTGACAAATTGATGACTCACGTCGGCGTTTACGAAAACGGATGTTTCTCCTGCTGTGGGGAGATCTCCAGGTTCTCCGTGTGCGAAATATCTTTGACGACTGAACAAAAACGGTATTTATATTCAATGTTTCACTCCCTTTTCAAACATTCACTAGAGCAGAAGGGGGCAAACTGGAGGGTCTGGTCATGGGTCCAGACATAGAGTGACATGCTGTGGTCCAGAGCTGTCATCAGAAACCTTGAGACCTCGTAATGATCCACTGGCCCCCTTCCCTCAGCTGCCCATACCAATAAATTATAAGGGGTTATTCATTAAATTGTCTAGTGGCCCTGGTTTGGTGCAATTTCAACCAATTTTCAACAGAAACCCCTGTTATGTTTTAGAACACCGTTTTATATTTTTTTAGATTACATTTTTGTTTCCAAATATTTTTAAAAGGCTTTTTTTTAAAATTCTAGAACAGACTTTATTTTTTTTTTAAAGGACCTTTTTATATTCAGACGCATTTTAAGACCTTTTTTGATAACCTTATAACCTCTTTGAAATGCTTTTTTTTATTTTTATTATTATTCTGTTTCTCAGTGTTAATATAAACCTACCATTAAAATTTTATAAACTGATCATTTCTTTGTCAGTCTGCAAATGTACAAAATCAACAGGGGATCAAATTATTTTTCACCTCACTGTATACTCAGACATATGAATACACAGACCCCAGATATGTGCATACCCAGACATCATACCCCAGATACATGTATACCCAGATACAGATCCCAGATACATGTATACCCAGACATATTAATATCCAGACACATACCGGAGATAAATGTATACCCAGAAATCAGACCCCAGACATATGAATACCCATACACCGACCCCAGATACATGTATACTCAGACATTAGACTCCAAATACATACATACCCAGACATCAGACCCCATATACATGAATACCTAGACATCGAAACAGAGCTACATGTATACATACCCAGACATCAGAACTGAGTGTGAGCAGAGCGAGGAATCCTAATGGTGCTGCGTGGTAACAGGTAGGGATGAGCCGAACACCCCCGAGTTCGGTTTGCATTCGAACTCGAACTTTTCAAATGTTCGGATTTGAACTCGAACTCAATGCAAGTCAATGGGACTCAAAATTCGATTTTTAGAGTGCCCTCCAAGAGGGCATATATGCTAGATATTTGCCATAAAAGGTGTATGGGGGTCTGGGTAGTGCCCTGGGGGACAGGAAACCAAGGACAAAAAGTTAAAAAAAAACATTTTTAAAGGGACAGTGAGTTTTCCATGAAATAAGGGTTGAAAATGAGAAATTCCTTCAAATGTCGTGCCTAGGAGGTCCCCATAACCTGCCCATGAAGTGTCGGATTTCTAGGATGTATAGAAATATGTAAAAACCCAAAAATTACATTTCAAATGATGGTAAATGCTTTTCCTTTAATCTATCCATAAACAACTGCTTGGGCGGCAGTCTGTATGAAAAGAGGAGACATTTTCGTACACACAGAAAAAGTTTAGTGATTTTTTTTTTGGCTAAATTATGGTGAAACTTATGCAGGCTTTGAATGAAAGTAACAATAGGTGCTTTAAAATTGGGCCTTTAGAGTCGGCAACAGTGCCGTCACACAGTAACCCCTCTGAGGATATGAATCTGATACAGGCGTCTGTGGCAGTGCACCCAAATATTGTGCCTTTGGTGCCAGGCCAGCAAGTACCATCATACAGTAACCCCTCTGTGGTATTGATAACTGCTGATCCAGGACTGATTAATTTTTACAAATGTCAGCCTGTCTACAGAGTCGGTGGACAGACGCACTCTTTTGTCTGTGACAAAACCTCCAGCGGCACTGAACGTCCTTTCAGAAAGCACGCTGGATGAAGGGCAACCTAGTAGCTGCATAGCATATTGGCTAAGTTCTGGCCAGTGATCCAATCTCAACACCCAGGAAAGCCAGTGGATCATCTGCTGGAAAGGTATCCAGGTCTGCCCTTGCCCCTAGGTAGTCCTGCACCATATGGTGAAGACGCTGGCAATGGGTGCCTACATTTAACGTCCCTGGGTGTCGTGGACTAAAAAAATGTAAAAATGCATCAGTCAAGCAGCCCTGGCCTTCACCACTCTTCCTCTGATCATCTGCAGCCTCAGAAGCACCTGTGTCATCACTTGGTAACCTACCAGTGCCTGGAAAGGTGTTACACAAGTGTCGCTTTAGAGCGTCCTCAATTTTTTTCATCCTGTGCTCCCTCTGTGCAGGCAGGATGAGCTCTGCAACTTTACCCTTGTATCGTGGATCAAGAAGGGTTGCCAACCAGTAATGATCCCTCTCCTTGATAGCACGAATCCTGGGGTCCTTTAGCAGGCTTTGCATCATTAGGGAGCCCATGCAGCGTAGGTTGGAGGTGGCATTAGCTTCCGAGTCTTCCTGGTCAATGAGGATGACCCCATCGTGCACTTCGTCCTCCCAGCCACGCATTAGCCCTTGTGTTTCTGGGCACACGAAACCCTCCCTTGAGGAATCCCCACCTTCAATGCCCCCACTACTTAAATATTCCTCCTCCTCCTCCTGTCTGATCTGAGGAGGACCTGCTGGAATTCTGTCTGCGGAAAGACTGGGGCCTTGAGAGCTAGGGAAGGCCTCCTCTTCCTCCCGCTGCTCTGCCTGTAGAGCCACATCTATAAATCAAACAGAAAAATACAAATAAATGTATTTAAGGGAGCGCAGTACATATATTGATGAAAATTGTAAACAAGGATTGACTTAGCTTTAAATTAATCAGCATAGGGTTGAACCTTCTTATTCGGAAATCTGATCATATAATATCATCATCCTATATGAAAAGAAATATAAATTGCGTAGTACAGTATGACCGTTTATAACACACTAAGTGTTCCACATCTATAAATCCACACAGAGTGTGCTCCAGCAGGAACACTAAAGGAATTGTGTCACTGATGCATGCACTGTCCCTGCTCACCATCCTCGTTGCCTCCTCAAATGGTGACAGTACAGTGCATGCATCCTTGATCATCAGCCACTGCGGGGGGAAAAAAACAAGTTGACCAGAACCTGTGCTTGTGCCATACTCACACAGGTACTCATTGATGGCCCTCTAGCAATGCTGCAGCATCTGCACAAGCAGCAATGTCGAGTTCCACCTGGTGGGCATGTCACAGATCAGTCGATTTGTGGGAAGGTGGAATTCTCTTTGAATTTCTGCCAGGCGAACGCTTGCTGGGAATGACCATCTGCAGTGGCTGCAGACTTTTCTGGCCTGGCTGAGAAGCTCTGCCAGCCCTGGGTACTTGGTTAGGAAATGCTGTACCACTAGATTTAGGACATGTGCTAGGCATGGTACATGCGTCAATTTACCCTTGTGGAGAGAAGGTTGCTGCCATTATCACAGACGATCATTCCCAGCTGAAGCTGGCGTGGTGTTTACCATCTCTGCACCTGGCCCTGCAGAGCTGACAGAATTTCTGGCCCGGTGTGGCTCCTGTCCCCTAAACAAACCAGCTCAAGCACAGTATGGCTTCTTTTTGCTTGAGCCATTGCGTAGACCCTGTCCGGCGTCGGTTTAACTGCCACTTCGCCAGAGACAGAGAAGGAGGAGGAAAAGGGAGAGTTGGTGGTGGAGCAGACAGATCTCATACAAGCAGCTTTCTGGAGGCGTGGTGGATGAACAATCTTCAGCACAGAGCCCTGTCTTGGGTCCCTCCCAGCTGCAATCAGCGTTACCCAGTGCGCCGTGAAGGAAATGTAACGGCCCTGTCCATGCTTGCTGGACCACGTGTCTAAAGTCACATGCACCTTGCTGCTGATTGCCTTTCCCAATGACTCCATAACATTGTGTTCCACGTGCTGGTATAGTGCTGGAATGGCCTTCTGTGAAAAGAAATGGCGTTTTGGAACCTGCCACTGTGGTACAGCACATTCAGCAAATTCACGGAAGGGAGCAGAGTCCACCAGCTGGAAAGGCAGCAGCTGCAATGCGAGTAATTTTGCTAAGCTGGCAATTAGACGCTGTGCTTGGGGATGGTTGGGACTATATTTTTTTCTTATGCTGCAGCAGCTGGGGCAACGTAATCTGACTGCATATTATAATTATTATTATTATTCTTTAGTTATAAAGCGCCAGCATATTCCGCAGCGCTGTACAATAGGTACAGTATAGACAGGGTTACAATACATTGAACAACATTTGACAAACAGTACAGGAGGAGATGAGGGCCCTATTCCCGTAGGAACTCACAATCTGGGAGGGTTGGGGTTGGAAACAGGAGGAGAGGACTGTGAGGTGAGAGTGATTGATGGTTGCGTCAGTGAGTTGGGTGGTAGGCTTCCCTAAATAGGAACGTTTTAAGGGAGCGTTTGAAGGAAGAGAAGTTAGGGGAAAGTCTGACACAACGAGGGGGAGCATTCCAGAGAGTGGGGGCTGCGCGTGAGAAATCCTGCAGTCTATCATGGGAAGAGGTGATGCAGGGAGAAGCTAGGCGCAGGTCACTGTTTGACCTTAGGGAGCGGGCTGGGGTGTATTCTTCAGCTGATGGGATGTTGTCACATTGTGAAGGAGCTGGTACATCCATTACCGTAGCATCATCCCTGTCAGTGGAGGTTGTAGCAGGCAATGACATGGCAGGACATACAGTGGGGGTAGAGACAGATGAGGAGGACCTACGCAAAGTTTTGCGCCAACGAGATGTGTGGCAGGAGGTCATATGTCGCCTCAAGCACGTGGTACCCAAGCGTCCGGTGTCTTTCCCACGCTTAAGTCTCATCTGACATAGATTACAAATAGCAACGGTGGGGTCTGCTGCACATTTTTTAAAGAATTCCCAGACAGCAGAGTTCCTGCATGTGTTCTTTGAGACCGCGCTCTGCACCGGAGCAGCTCTGACATCTGATGCCTTGGACTGGCTAGTGCTACGGTTGGTCACAGAGGATGATGTGCCTCGTGTTTGCTGTTTCCTCCTCCTACCCCTCTTCCTCACTTAATTCCTCTGTTCGATCTGGCTCCCAGGTGGAGTCAGTGACCTCATCATCATTGTCATCATCACCCCCTATCTCCTCGTCACTGGAGCCAACTTGGCAGTATGCTGCAGCTGCTGGGGCAACATGAGTGCCAGTTATTTGTGTGTCATTACTGGCACCCCCTTCCTCTAGGTTGATTATACTCCCTTCCTCAACCTCAGAGATTGAATCAGAGCACTGTACTTGCTGTGCATCCTCAAGCAGCATGTCACTGTCATTGTAGTCCAACAATTCAGCTGACTCCTCCGTGTGTGATAGCGAGGCTACGGCAGGAGTAGCTGTGGACATGGAGGCTGCATTAGATGCTTTGGCAGCTGAGGTGGACTGTAAAGCACTACAAGCCTGGCTGGCAGAGGACTCGGAGGATGAGGATGGCCTGGTTAGCCAATCCACCAAATCCTCTGTATGTTGCTGCTGCTTAAGAAGACGGCCAGCACCAGCTAGAAAGGACAAGCGTGCCCCTGCAGAGGATGCACCACGTCCACCATGACCAGAGGCACAGCCTCCCATCTGTGCCTGGGAGCATCTGCCTGTCCTTTTTTGTACTTTCAGACATGGTGAGTGATATACAGATTAAATATATACAGAACTCTGATTCAACTCTGGTATAAAGATTTACAGAACTCTGGTATAACTCAGTGAGACACCCTGATAGCTGGCAGCCAGTGACAAGACACAGATTACAATTCCCAGAAACCTCCTATAAATCCGTGTGACCCCCTGATGGGTGGCAGTGAGAAGACACAAATTACAATTCGCATTAATCTGCTAGAAGTATGTGGGACACCCTGATTGCTGGCAGTGAGACACAGATTACACGTGTCAGAAACCTCCTATAAATCAGTGAGACCCCCTGATGGGTGGCAGCCAGTGAGAACACACGGATTATAACAATTCCCAAATATTTTGTAGAAATTAGTGACCCTCAAAATACTGCGTGGCACTGGCTGTGTGACAAGACACAGATCACCTCAATTCCCAGATATTTTGTAGAAATTACTGAGCAACCAAAATAGTTGCTGGGACTGAGCACAAAGAATACAACAATTCCCAGATATTTGGTAGAAATGAGACCCCCCCCCAGTAGCATGGCAGACCGGCGGTAAGAACACACAACAACAATCTCTTATGAAATCTCCTCAAATGCGTGCAGAAGTGCTGCGTGGAAACCTTATATAGTGTGTTGCGAGACTTAGCTCTGTGAGCCCATGATTGGGCAAAATTTGCCCAATTAGGACTCTGAGCCGTGATTGGCGTAGTGTTGAACCAGTCTTGCACCAGACCTGTGGTCAGGTGCAAGGCTGTAGCCAATTACAAGCTTCAGGCCAGTGGAAAAGTGCATTGTGGTCCATTGTGGGCGAACACCCGGAAATGTTCGTAGTTCGCAAACAAACGAACAGGCTATGTTCAATGCGAACTCCGAACCGAACAGCTCATCCCTAGTAACAGAACAGGCAGGCAGGGTGCTGTCGGATGAGAACTGCGGTGCCAGGACAGCGCAGGTGTCCAGCGCACCTTTATCAGAGGGGGCCGCCATCTTGTATTCGCTGGCCAGCTGAATTCGTAATGCAGGCCACACAAAATAATTTATAGTGCAGCATACAAATTAGGCAGCCACGAGGCCCTGTAAGTGCGAGACCTTAGGCGGCCACCTAATTGAAGAGCCGCCACTGTCTGGTCAGAGCCGACTGTGCCTCTAGTCGGAAGTGCGCACTAGACGGCCGTCTAGCGGTCCTGACCCCAAGGCATCTGCTTTGATTTCAATTTGATTGACCGAGATAACAGACAGAGGGCAAGGATGCACATACAAAGCATTCATTCACACAGAGCTGCACTGTCTGTCATTCACACACTTGTTTCATGTTTTTTATGCATTCCAAGTGTTAGCTCAGCATGTATAATTCATATGCTGCAGCAACGAAATTCTGTCACTTTATCACAGAGGGATCACAGCAGCATCATGCAGTGCATTGTGAAGGAGCCGTTCCCTTCCGTCTGTCCTGGCTCTCCAGACACCCCTTTGTTGCGGTCAGCCCGGCTACTGGGAGCGCTGTCCTCAGCGCCTCGAGCGGCTTGACCTGCCTGCTTCTGTTCCTCTGCCCTGGAGCCTTTAGGAATCTCCAGAAGGCCGCTCTCTGCCTTCTGAGGGTGAGTGTGGAGTGTAGCGTAGTTTGTAATAAAGACACCAGGCGCGGCTGTATGCTTTAAAACAGGATTCTCTCTCTTTGAGCTCTGAGAGTTCTCTGACTTTTTTTAATGAACAAAACGCCACCATTTATGCTAAAGTCCAAAAGTCATAATTTGCATACCCATACTAATTACATTATGTCAGTTATTTACAATAAACATTCTTTACATTCTCTAGCCTTCAGCTCACACAACATTTGTATATCCATTGTTCTAACACATCAGATTAAACACACACTATCAGAGATCCCTTGAATTAAACATGCAGCTAGATAATGGGAAAAGCCCTGGTGCATAAATTACACAGCAGTAAAGCTTGTTTACTGTATACACAAAAACACATTTTCCAGAGCCTCGTTAGGCTTGATCACCTCGCCTGTGGGTGTTTACGTGGCTCACCCAGTAGCTCTCAGGGGTAGACCCGTCTCACAGCCTTGGTGTCCTTTCAGGATCCTGGGTCATCCACAGGTTCTCCAATATTTAGGTGCCAATGGTTCTCAACAACTCACTTATCTCAGGCCTTGGCATTCCTTTGGGGTCCTGGGTGTTCACAGGTCGTAACTTGTAATAACTTGTAGAAATCTTAGGCTGCAGCTCAGGCTAAGCGGGTTCTTCTCTCCGGCTCCCACTCTACAAGGGAGCCGTAGGTGTAGAGTGGGAGCCGGGAGAGAAGAACCCGCTTAGCCTGAGCTGCAGCCTGAGATTTCTACAAGTTATTACAAGTTACGACCTGTGAACACCCAGGACCCCAAAGGAATGCCAAGGCCTGAGATAAGTGAGTTGTTGAGAACCATTGGCACCTAAATATTGGAGAACCTGTGGATGACCCAGGATCCTGAAAGGACACCAAGGCTGTGAGACGGGTCTACCCCTGAGAGCTACTGGGTGAGCCACGTAAACACCCACAGGCGAGGTGATCGAGCCTAACGAGGCTCTGGAAAGTGTGAGTGGATCCATCTCCCCCTTCATTTTCTCATTTTTTAATGACTGGACTTCACTATTATACTCTTTTTTCCTTTTTAGGAACATTTTGACGAACTTCGAGTCATCTAACCCAGCTATCTATATTGTATGTTATCTCCTCTTACAATCATTGTATGTTCATTTCGTTTTAGTATTAGATATTTCCCCCTACCGTGTTTGCGGACACGCCGAACACCGACTTTCCTCTTTTTTTTGTTTATTTGGTGCGGATTGGGACCGCACTTGTGGTGCTTTGGGCGACGGGGTTATATTTCGTATTTTTCATTTTTGCTCTAAGTGTTCGTTCTCCACATTTCTTTGTTGTACAAAAACACATTTACCTACAGGAATATAAGTATTTTTAAAACCAAAGCTATGCCATTTTACACAAAACTAAATTAAACTAAAACCGATGTAAAATATATTTAAAACCACACGATATAAATGAACATAAAGTCTCTTGGGGTTTGAAGCATGGAGCGGTACATCAGCTCCATGACATGCATGAATGCTACATCCTGCAGGGAAGCACTTTCATCTGCCTCCCATCGGCATGAAGGAGTTGTATGTGTCCTGGAAAGCAAGACCAACCTGGAAAATTTACCCCAAAACCACTTAATGACGTCTTCCAAATCAGGAACATCCATGCTGTTATAATGTGATCCGTAACAATGTTTGCTTCTCCTTTCAGAGTGGTTGTTTGGCAGAAATCGGACGACAGCAAAAGAGATTTAGAACAAACAATAGCGAGAACTCGCCACATCCTGACCGACACTTTGAATAAGAAGGACAGCCTCCTGGTGGAGAACCCAAAGGAACTCAAACAACGTGGAAGATTTCGTCGCGTCCCTCTGATCAGTCCATGCCTTGTGAAAACCCTCATACAGGCACTGCAGACAGTGGAGATTAAATTCGGCACGCCGTCCAAATGCATCAGACACAATGTTTCTGATCGAATAGACATTCACTTGCAAACACGGTTTTGGAAAGAAAAGGACTATTTGGGGCGAGGATCCCGTCCCGGGTCACTGTTATTGGAGTTGTCCCTTGCTTTGGGGTACGAATATTACGGTGATTCAGTATCAGAAAACAGCACTGGGAACCCACACAATCCACATCTCTGCTCTTCCCTGTCTGCCTATGGCATTTGCTGCGCGTTTGAGATCTGGATGACACACCAGGGCTGTTACAAAGATGGCGCCTACACCTGCTGCGGCGAACTGTCCCGGGATTCTGTATGCGAAGCGTCGGAGATAAGCCAGCGCTTAGGCTAGGGTCAGACTAACGCATTTTTCACGTTGTCCGTGAAAATGTGCGTTCGAAGAATGGACGCATTTTTTCACGGAATACGCAATAGCGGTCATACGATGCGCAGTTTCATCCGTGATTTTGTACGGATCATCAATAAAACACTTCTTGCATCTGGACGTTATGTTGGCCGGACATTAGCAGCGTCTGATGTCTCCAATTCACGCACACACGCCGCTAGCGGACGCAGCGCACTCTGTACGTCAGTACTAGTGGTTTAACGTTCTCGAAAAAATGCGTTCATTTTCCACTTGCGTTGCGCAGCCGGACTTTTGTGCGACCGTACTTCGTATATTGGCCGTCATTGCCCGGCATCTGCTGCTAGCACGGCCGTGATTAAGTGCGCCAGAACGCGCGTTCGCACTGCCTCAGTCTGACCCTAGCCTAAGTGCGATGAGGGGTTTGAATGCTTTAACGTAGAATACCGACTTGTATCCAGGATCCCACCGGAGTTTGATTGTTTTCATTACCTTGGTGACGATTTGAAATCTTGATTCACTTTTCTACTTGTCTTAACGTCTGTTACCTGCTTTTAATGGGTCAAAAATGTTGGCTTTGATTGGATCTGTGGTGGCACTTCCATAGGACAGATGGGGCAGCGCCCTACCATTTTTTTTCGCAATAAAAAAAAAGAAAAAATTTAACTATCGGGTAATTCAAAGAGATCCGAATTGCTTGAGAAATGTAACCGAACGCTGAAAATCAATGTTCGGTTACCTTTCTTGGCCATTCGACTATCCAGAGAGCAGGCAGTTCGCCAAATCCTGGCGAATTGCCTGCACATACGGTGCCTGTTCGGTGCCTGTTCGAGGGCAGTGAAATCCCCATGAAAAAGCACTGTTTCGTCTATTCAGAGAACACAAACCAGCAGTGAAAGGTTCCCGAAATGCCCTGCCATTTGGTGGTTTCATGCGGCAGATTTATTCAGGCGAATCCCATAGACTTCAATATTAAAAATATTCCCGTTTTAATTCAATATCTAATGAACCGTTTATTATAAAATTCTGCAGTAAAGAGTCTCTATATTTATGAAAAAAAATTTAGGATATTTTAAGCATTTTTCTTTTCTTAAAATTTTATTTTTTTAAACTTCTTTTTTCTGTAACAGCCCTTTTTATTATCATTCATTGGATCATATGTAAATTTCAGACATTTTTGCTCAGTAGTTTCTTTGCAAACAGTGTTTCACTTTTCAAACATTCAAGCAAACTGTTTTGCTAATTTATTCACTGCCTTCGTCTGCGGTGTCGGCTTTTTCCAGCGGCTTCGCTGCGTGTGATCGGCTCCTGCTTGGGTTTTTCCATTATTTTCGGTGGGTTAATCCAGATGTTTTTGCGGGTTTTCGGCGTGCATTCGCCGGGCTTTGTGGTTAGTTTTCGTGGGGTTTGTGGCAGCCTTTCCCTGCAATTCGGGGACCCTGTGGTGCTTGCTGAATACACCGCAGGGGCACCGAAATGGGATCGTCAAAACCTAACCGAATTGAAGAGAACGAAAAGTCAACGAACGTGCGGTGACTTTTCGATTCTCTTTGAATTACCCTGTATATAATTTTTTTCTGGTGTTTTTTGTGTATTTTAACATGTACCTGATTGCTAAAATGTGTTATGTCCCTAGAAGCAGTCTCCTCAACTTTTGCTAGGCAGAGTAAAAAAAAAAAGATGAAGAAAGATAACATGATTATTTGTCTTTGACCTGAGTCCAGAAATCTGATAAGAGCTCTATGGGATGCCTTTACAATCAGGGACAACAGGTGTTATCAAACCTCCTGCTTCAGCTGCTGCCTAATTGAGCTCTGAGGGGCATCAAGTAAACCTGACCAAAGCAAGCCTTAACCCCTTAATGACAGAACATGCACCCAACATTTGCCTTTAATATGCTAAATAGCAATAGTAAACTTTATTCTTTTCTTTCATACACTGACGTTTTGTATATTCAGAGTTATTTAAAATAAAATGGGTAGGATTAGGGTTCATTTTTTTAGCTAATAATAATAAAATCACTTTTTTCACTTTTATATACTGAATAATGATTTCTGAATACATCATGTGGTTAATTTCTGGATTACACTTGTAATGATTGAATTTATGGCCATTTTATTTGCCTCATTAATAAGAATATTTCTTTAAGGTTTATTCCTACATATGGGATCATCCACATATTTTGGAGGTAGTCGTGCCATATAGACATATTCCTATTCATAGAGGAAACAAACAAAAGAAAGGGTATCCAGCGCCCACGTGACAGGAAATGAATGTGTAGGTTCCTTACGTTAGGTATAAAAATTAGGTAATGATGCACAGCATACAGAATCACATGCAGTATTTAGAAATCTATATGAATATCTCTAGGAAAACCAATGAAGAGTTGCAATAGAGAAGTCCTTTAAGGTATTATAAATAATTAAAAGCTGGATAATAGCCCTCACACTTTCCAGAGCCAGATCAGGCTCAAAAAACACGCTCGTGGGTTTTGAAAGGCTCACCCACCAGTCTATTGAAGGCCAGGAACAACTCAGGTGGAGGCCCCTTAAGTTGCCCAAGGCCAGCATGCAAGGAGTTAGGTTAGGTGAGTCAGTATGAGGGGGAAGGTGAGTGGGTGGGGGCGTGAGGTGCTTCAAAAGGTGCAGTCACTCTGCCTTTTTCCTGAGGTAACCTGGAGAGCAGCATCCCCACCCTCCCTCCCTCCTTTAAGTATTGATATTAGTCTAGAGTGTTGGGGTTAATATTCAGTGGGTTATGGGATCGAGGGTTAACTATATTTCCCTTTGTCACAGCGGGGGTTGGTAGGCAGTGTTGGGGACAGGTTCTTGTTAGGATGGAGAATTTGCTGGTGAGAAGGAAGAAAAATGGAAACGGAGTTAAGTTGGGGTTAGGTTTGGAAAGAGGTACAGGTAGAGAAGGAATGACTCCATACAGCACTGTCTTTTTATTCCTCATTGTTATATTTTAATATGGAAAGTTGTGGCCTATAATAAATATTATTCCACAGAGCAAGAAGTTGTCAGTGTTAATATTTATCTGTTGTTTATGGGGCCCTTGCAGGCGCATGGTCATCAGTGGGCAACTCAAACGGTTTCACAGATCCTCTGGAATTGTTGGAGGAAATGGGATCGACTTATGAAAGCTACACTTACGCTGCACTAAGAGAAAATCCATATAGTCACACTGTCTGCAGGTAATGGCTGGCTTACAAGATGGTATTCATCCGTCTGGGCATCCCTCTGCGATGGTGACTGAGCGTCCAATTCATTGTCCTTTTTTGTGCGCTCCCCACGGTGTGTTCTACTACTTATATTCCTACTTGGCGCCCCACTAACTTGAAATGTCCCCATACGCCACTGTATTGGATCAGAATCCTGATAGTAACAATCCACAGCGCTCCAGGACTCGTCTGAATCAGGATGGCCGTGTGGTGTAAATCCTCATATTTAAATTTTTCAGAGTTTAATTCTTTGAAATTACACACTGTGTGCACCATACTTTTTTTTTCTGTATTTTTTCACACATTCAGGTCATTTCGGCAGCGCCTTTTAGTCATTGCATGGTCTGGGTCATTATCATTCGTTTCAGTCTATTGACTCCTGACTCGCTACCAGCAACTGAGGGTTTATTTAATTAATAAATTAATTAATTGTGTGGTATCCAAGTATTTGACATCGCGGCGTGTACCTCCAACAGGGTCAGAACGAGACGGTCAGGGGTGTCTATCTGGGGGGAGGGGTGTCTATTTGTTAAGATCAGTGTGGGGTCAGTGTGTGTATCTGTGTGTGGAAAATGGTGGAGTATACGGAGTTGTGGTGTTGAAAGTGTGGCCAGAGACCCTACAAAACTTTCACCTGGGGCCCCGTAAATCCTAGTGGTGTCTGTGACCTCCAAAGTACCTGCACTCAACAGCTCCACATCAAATCAACCAATGTCACTTCAAGCAACACCCAAGCACCGAGGTCCAGTGTAACCAAGAAGACTATTCACTAACCTGCGAATTTGCCACCGAATTGCACCAAATGATGAATGTCACCATATCTGCAATTCCAGGGCGATGCGTCTATTCACAACGCTGTCAATTCGGCAAATACAAGTTAATTGACCGCGAAATACGATGCAAATCGCCATAGTTTGACTGCACCAAAATTGTTCCATAGAGAACTAATGGTTTGTCTGTTTAGAGAACTCGGAGCTGCACCACAATTTTGACGAAATTACCTGATTTTCTGTGATTCAAGTCGACAGATTTAAACTGGCGAATCCCATAGGTTTCAATGAAAAAGGAGGACTATCTTTAATTAGTTTTTTTTAATAGACCATTTATTATTTATATATTTTTTATTTTTTAAAAGACTTTTCGTATTATTTTTTAACGGGCCTTTTTATCATGTTTAAAAGGACCATTTTTATTATTTAGACACATTTTTAATACGTTTTTATTGGTATAAGTTCCTATCAGGAGAATACGAGACTTTTTTTATTTTTTATTCTATTTACTTCGGTGAAATTTGCCGAGACCAATTTGGTGCATTTTGCCACTTTTTGATGGTGTTCGATAACTGATTCGGCAGCTCTTTTTTTTTTTTACGGCATGAGCTGTATCGATTTTTCTGTAGATTCATTTCTTTTATAACGAGAACATTTTGGATTTTTTTATTTTCTTATTTCATTTGGCATCAGTATAGGATTTTCTTTCCTTTCCTTTTGATTTGCAACAAACTGTGTTAAGATTGTGTTAAGTTCGCTGTCTTGGAGTTACACTGGACTCTGCTCTTTCCTTCATCCCACATCAAGTCTCTTTCCTCCTCCTGCCGATACCAACTGCGTAATTTCCAGAATTCGCCATTTCTTACCGCTGTCACCACAAAACAACTCATACACGCCCTGGTAATCTCCCGACTCGACTATTGCAATAATCTCTTATCTGGCCTCCTCTGTCCCGCTCTCCCCCCTACAATCCATCCTGAACGCCTCCGCCAGGCTAATTCACCTCACCCGCCGCTCTGTCTCTGCGCTCCCTCTCGAGTCCCTTCACTGGCTCCCCATCCACTGCAGAATTAAGTTCAAAATCTTATCCTTACCTACAAAACCTCACTAACTCAGCGCCCCACTACCTGTCCTCACTAATCACCAAATACACCCCGCCCGCTCCTAAGGTCAAACAGTGACCTGCGCCTAGCTTCTCCCCGCATCACCTCTTCCCATGATAGACTGCAGGATTTCTCACGCGCAGCCCCCACTCTCTGGAACGCTCTCCCTCGTGCTGTCAGACTTTCCCCTAATTCTCTCCTTCAAACGCTCCCTGAAACATGCTATTTAGGGAAGCCTACCACCCAACCACTGACGCAACCATCATCACTCTCACCTTACAGTCCTCTCCTCCTGTTTCCAACCCCAACCCTCCTAGATTGTGAGTTCCTACGGGAATAGGGCCCTCATCTCCTCCTGTACTGTTTGTCAAATGTTGTTCAATGTATTGTAACCCTGTTGTACTGTGCTTATTGTACAGCGCTGCGGAATATGCTGGCGCTTTATAATTAATAATAATAATAAATAATAATAAGACGGCACAATCGAATCCCTCAAAGCTTCACTTAAATCTGTCACTTGTTGAATGTAACAGAACCTGTAGCTATTTGTCTTTTTATTACACCATACAGCATTCTAATAGTTTGTTACTTCCTTGAGATCTCGGGGCGTTTGTTTAGTTTCTCTCTGGCAGATATTTATTTGTTTAAAGAGGTTCCGATAAACACGTGCGTTCCAAATAAAAACTTGTTTTTCCACAAAGTGCAGGAAATGGGGCGTCTTCAAACGTCTCCCTCCAGCACCAAAACCATACACAGAAACCAAACACCAATAAAAGAAAAGCGTTACAAACTAACAAGCATATCAATACAGTTACACGTGCGGAAATATTCCATGCTTAGACTTTCAGAGGGGAAACATACTGTGCAGATGCTGTTTCGATGTTACTGATGGCCGTGTTATTCTTTTTAACACCGAAAAAAAAGCAAACGGATACAAAGTAGTAGCACAATATTATCTAGATAATAAGAACAAAGAACAAGTGTGTTTTTATAGTAAAGGGACACTGGACACGTCTTGACCACTTTATAGGGTTAAAGTGTTCAGGATAAAAGGACTGCCCCCCCCAGCTCCGCACAATCTGGTGAAATCACTGGTTAAAGCGGAGGAGTTTCCTTCACCCCACCCAGGGTCAATAGCAGCCGGGATTCTTGAATATCCCGGCTGCCGGTCACCAGATCGGTCACTAGTGATGTCAGACACAGAGAAGGTCGATGTCACCCTCTGAGACCAATCGCTGTAGCGAGCGTTCTCAGAGAGGCAGCGATGGATCAGATCTGTGCATGCGCGTGCATCTCCGAGCCATCGCTCTGCGCAGGCGCTACAGAACTTGTGTACGTAAAGTGTGTCAGTTCTATAGCTCTGCACAGCCGTTCCTGCGCTACGCAAGTTGCACAGGAACACAAATTGTGCAGAAAAGCTTCAGTGACTTCCAGGTTCAGGAGACCCAGAGCTGTAGAGGAGGAGCTATTTATTGGTGGACTGCAGCTCCCAGACAGTGGAGCACCCCGGCGCTGACCCAGCATTTGGTGAGCCCCCCCCTGTGTTAGCCACACTGTGTTTGACTTTCCTTGAAGAGGAGGAGCAGTGCGTGTCGAGGGGGAAAAGATGGGTAAAATTACCAAAGTAAGAAAAAAATAATTTCAATAATATTTGTTTACCCACCAGCTGGTACTGTATACAAGGCTACCTTATTGCATGGCATTTGGACTCTGCACAGGTGGTCTCTATTTTTCCTTTAAATTATGGCCTTTACAACTTTTCCTGTGGGTGCTCCTGACAAAGTTGATGCTGACAAAGTTTGGGAAATTACATTTAATAAAAAGTTTACAAAACAATTCACAACACCTTGGCTTTTGTCAACAACTGAATACACCGTCCATTCCGTTTTATACACCTTTTCTGGGAAAACACCTTGAAAAGAAAGTGAAACATATTACATGTTGAACAACAGTGTCTGATTAATGATCTCTGAACCCTGCATGGGGAATTCCATGTCTTTTTATTCCTTGGAAATTTGCGAAGAACCCTTTGGGTTCAGACATTTCCAGCAAGCTGCCAACAAAGTATCTACGACAATGGTTTTGTCTTCAATATCTGGCAGAATTTTCAGGCCAACGTTTGAGCAGCCCCTGAGCGTGGAGGAGCTTAAACAGGCGGAGGAAGCAAAACAGAGAACCAGGAATATCCTGAACGACGCTCTCAAGAAAAAGGACCATCTCTTGGTGGAGAATCCAGAAGACCTGAGCGATCCACGTATTCCACCAATCAGTCCATCTCTCGTGCAAAATCTAATCATTGAACTTCAGAAAGTGTCGTTCATGAAGAGCACAGTTAAGGCAGGAAAAACAGTTGCTTATGTCTACGGTAACTCAACAAGCAGAGTTATTTACTTGTGTCCATTATTTTGGAAACAATCTGAGTTCTTGAGCGATTCTTCTCGTCCTGGAACGTTAATTCATGAAGTCGCTCATTTTCTGGGATACAAGGATTTTCTATCCGAAGCTGGAAACACGGACCAAAAACTCGCGATGACCCTCACTACATATAAGATTCAAACCGCTTTTGAACTAATGTCACATAATGGAACTTATAAAGATGGCGCCTACACCTGCTGCGGGGAGACGTCACGGGACACCGTCTGCAAAAATTCTGACTTCAGTTTCATCAAAAAGGTTTGTCATGCAAATACAGATGGGGTTATTCAGAGAGATCTGAAATGTCGCCGAAATGTAACCGGACACTGAAATTCAGCATACGGTGACATTTCGGGACCATTTGGCTATTCAGAGAGCAGGCAGTTCGCCAAACTTTGGTGAATTGCTAGCAAGTACGGTGCCTGTTCAATGGCAGAGAAATCCCCCATAGAGAAGCAATGGTTAATCTATTCACAGACACCGAACAGCAGAGAAATGTCCTGCTGCTCGGTGTTTTCATTCGACAGGTTTATTCAGGCGAATCCAATAGGTTTCAATGTTAAAAATATTTCCGTTTTAATTCAATAAACAGTTTATTATTTTATTCTGCAGTAAAAAGTCTCTTTATTTATAGATTTTTTAGGATCTTTTGGATTTTTTTCCGGTTTTTTTAAAATCGTTTTTTCTTTTTTCTGTAACAGACCTTTTTATTATCATTCATTGGATCTTATATGTAAATACCGGCTGGGTAGAGTAGAAGTAACATCACTGCTCTGCGTGGAGAGAACCTGCGGAGACATGGGTTTGATCCCGGCCAGAGCTCCTCTCCAGTAAGTGTCCTTGGGCAAGACACCTAACGGTACATACTCGCCACCCAGGACATACTTGAAAACGAGAGAAATCTCAGTGTATCCTTCCTGGTAAAACAGTTTCCCAAAAAAAATTTCAGGCATTTTCATTCAGTCGTTTTTTTTTTTTGCACACAGCATTTCAATTTTCAAACTTTCAAGCGTAACTTACAACATTCGTCTGCTTGTCGGGTTTTTCCGGCAGCTGTTCTGTGCTGTGATCGATGACATTTCGGACCTCTCTGAATAACCCCTTAAGACTTTAAAGGGATATTCTATTAACCCCTTCAGTTTACTGATAATCAGATTTAATATACAATGTTTTGATATGATGTTCACCTTTTAACCAACTTCCTCTCCTATTTTCATAGATGTTTGAAAGTAAACCATTTATTAAATGAAAATCTATGCAGACTGCACCAAACACATCATGAACAGCTTGGATCCAGTTTGCTGATCCGTCAGTGATACAGTTATAAATTAACAGAAGGACATAGATACGCCGGATTCACATCTTATTTATGAAATGGTAATTAGGTAAAATGAGGCAAATAATATAATATGACATGATGGTAACTGGATTGACACCAGCATAATTTTCAGACGAATATTTGTATCAGCTCAGCATCGTCCAAGTTAGTCTTAAAAATTACTACATTCAGCGCTGAGTGTCAAGATTCCGAGTGCCGGATAAAGACTGGAAATGTATCCAGAAAACCATATAGTTCAATTGAAATGCTCACCCCAGTAATCACAGCCGGCCAAAGTCCTCGCTCCTAGACCTTAAGATAGATATACAATAATTAAAGCGTGGATTTATTCCTACGGTGCAAAATACAACGCTGTTTCGACCTGATATGGCCAATTGACAAAGACCACATCAGGTTGAAACAGCATTGTATTTTGCACCGGAGGAATAAATATACAGTTTAAATATTGTATATCCATTGTGCTGGCGTTATTCTTTGATGATGCAAATGTACAGTTGTGTTCAAAATTATTCAACCCCCAATGCTGTAAAGGGTTTTAGGGAATTTAGTGTACATTTGTAATTGTATTCAGAATGAAATCCTACAAGAACTTTTTAAAGAACCATATGCAACTAAAATGACATCAATTGGTTTTGTAATACAGTAGTAAATGTTTCTTTTGTGAATTCTTCATTGACACAATTATTCAACCCCTTAAAGACTACCACTCTGAAGAAAAGAGGTTCATTCAAGTGTTTTCAATCAGGTATTGAAAACACCTGTGGATGTCACAGAGCAGCAATAAAGCATAATAAGCACCAATTAGGCAGCTTTAAAATGACTGTGATACTCAGCTCCTTCTAGACATTTACTGGTGTGGTTACAAACATGGTAAAGTCAAGAGAATGGTCCAGGAAGACAAGAGAAGAGGTGATTACTCTTCACAGGAAGGGCAATGGCTATAAGAAGATTGCAAAGATGTTAAACATACCAAGAGAGACAATAGGAAGCATCATTCGCAAATTCAAGGCAAAGGGCACTGTTGAAACGCTACCTGGTCGTGGCAGAAAGAAGATGCTGACTTCGACTGCTGTGCTCTACCTGAAGCGTGGAGTGGAGAAAAGTCCCCGTGTGACTGCTGAGGAACTGAGAAAAGATTTGTCAGATGTGGGTACTGAAGTTTCAGCTCAGACAATACGGCGCACACTGTGTAATGAAGGCCTCCATGCCAGAACTCCCAGGCGCACCCCCTTGCTGTCTCCAAAGAATAAGAAGAGTCGACTGCAGTATGCCAAAAGTCATGTGGACAAACCACAGAAGTTTTGGGATAGTGTTCTGTGGACTGATGAAACAAAATTAGAACTGTTTGGGCCCATGGATCAACGCTATGTTTGGAGGAGGAAGAACAAGGCCTATGAAGAAAAGAACACCTTGCCTACTGTGAAGCATGGCGAGGGGTCAATAATGCTTTGGGGCTGTTTTGCTTCTGCAGGTACAGGGAAGCTTCAGCATGTGCAAGGTACCATGAATTCTCTTCAGTACCAGGAGATATTGGATGACAATGTGATGCAGTCCGTCACAAACCTGAGGCTTGGGAGACGTTGGACCTTTCAACAGGACAATGATCCCAAGCATACCTCCAAGTCCACTAGAGCATGGTTGCAGATTAAAGGCTGGAACATTTTGGAGTGGCCATCGCAGTCATCTGACTTAAATCCGATTGAGAACCTCTGGTGGGACTTAAAGAAAGCAGTTGCAGTGCGCAAGCCTAAGAATGTGACTGAACTGGAGGCTTTTGCCCATGACAAATGTGCGAAGATACCCGTAGATCGCTGCAAGACACTTGTGTCAAGCTATGCTTCACGTTTAAAAGCTGTTATAACTGTAAAAGGATGTTGTACTAAGTACTAAGATTGAATGTCACTTGGGGGTTGAATAAAACTGATAATGATGTGAGCACAGAAAAGACATTTGTGGTTATTTCATTATAAATGTTATGTTATATTTGTCTGACCTACACGTGCCTCTTTGATTTAATTGTAAGCAAGATGACTGAATGATCAAAATCAATGTCAAACTGGCCAAAACACTCAATTTCAGTGGGGGTTGAATAATTTTGAACACAACTGTTTCTGTACTCTGCCATTGCCACTTCTCAATTTTGTTTATGTAGATATGTTTATCATTGTTTACCCTCTGAGTGCTGATAGTTTATATTTGATCTGGATTTTTAGTTAAGAGAATATTTCCCTCTATATGTGTCACTGGGTGCATCCATTGTGTGATATTTTCCTCTATATGTGTCACTGGGTGCATCCATTGTGTGATATTTTCCTATATATGTGTCAGTGGGTGCATCCATTGTGTGATATTTTCCTCTATATGTGTCACTGGATGCATCCATTGTGTGATATTTTCCTAGATATGTGTCAGTGGGTGCATCCATTGTGTGATATTCTCCTCTATATGTGTCACTGGCCGTATCCATTGTGTGATATTTTCCTATATATATGTCACTGGGTGCATCCATTGTGTGATATTTCCCTCTATATGTGTCACTGGGTGCATCCATTGTGTGATATTTTCCTCTATATGTGTCACTGGGTGCATCCATTGTGTGATATTTTCCTCTATATGTGTCACTGGGCACATCCATTGTGTGATATTTTCCTCTATATGTGTCACTGGGTGCATCCATTGTGTGATATTTTTTTCCTCTATATGTGTCACTGGGGGCATCCATTGTGACCCTGTTATTTTTTTTATTTTTTTTCCCTTTCCCCTCCCTGGTTTGCTTTTTGATACTGTTTATTGAAAATTTAGAGAGTTATCATGACGTGTATTACGATGTGATGTTTTGATTATGCTTCCAAATATGCGTACTTATGTATGGAAAAACTGTAGTTTTGATTCAACTCTCAATAAAAATCTTATTGAAAAAATAAATCAATAAATAAAAACCAGAACAAAAGGGAAGAAACCACTGTGGTACTCTGCAGAAGTGGCCAAAATAGTGAAGAACAAAAAGACAGCATTCAATAATTATAAAAAAAACTCAGAGTGAAGAAGACAGGCAAACCTATAAGATTAGGCAGAAAGAGGCAAAGCAATTTATAAGAGCTTCCAAAGCACACGCAGAAGAGAAAATAGCTCAGTCAGTAAAAAAGGGGGACAAAACATTTTTTAGATACATAAACGAGAAAAGAAAAGTAAAACAAGGATTAGTTAGATTAAAAACAAAGGATGGAAGGTATGTAGAAGAGGATAAAAGTCTCGCTGACTGCCTCAATGAATATTTTTGTTCAGTCTTTGCAGAAGAAAAGGAAGGAAAGGGACCTCACTTAGGAGGAAACACTAACGAGACATTTACATATCAGTTTACAGAAGAGGAGGTTCTACAGCAGCTGTCTAAAGTAAAGACAAATAAGTCAATGGGGCCTGATGGGATCCACCCTAAATTATTAAAAGAGCTCAGTGATGTAATAGCAAAACCTTTAACAGATTTATTTAACCAATCCTTGCTAACGGGAGTCGTCCCAGAAGACTGGAAATTAGCAAATGTTGTGCCCATTTACAAGAAGGGTAGTAGGGAGGAATCGGGGAACTATAGGCCAGTTAGTCTTACGTCAGTAGTGGGGAAATTAATGGAAACCATGTTAAAGGAAAGGATTGTTGAACATCTAAAAATACATAGATTACAGGATCAGAAACAACATGGGTTTACCTCAGGGAGATCATGCCAAACTAATCTTATTGATTTTTTTGATTGGGTAACAAAAATAATAGACACAGGTGGTGCAGTAGACATTGCTTATTTAGATTTCAGTAAGGCTTTTGATACTGTTCCGCATAGAAGGCTTATCAATAAATTGCAATCTTTGAGCTTGGATTCCAATATTGTTGACTGGATTAGGCAGTGGCTGAGTGACAGGCAACAGAGCGTTGTGGTAAATGGAGTTTATTCGGCGCAAGGTCTTGTTACCAGTGGGGTACCTCAGGGGTCAGTACTTGGACCCATTCTCTTTAATATTTTTATTAGTGATATTGCAGAAGGTATTAATGGAAAAGTATGTCTTTTTGCTGATGACACAAAGATTTGCAACAGGGTTGATGTTCCTGGAGGGATCAGCCAAATGACAAATGATTTAGGTAAACTAAAAAAATGGTCGGAGCTGTGGCAATTGAGTTTTAATGTGGATAAGTGCAAGATAATGCACCTGGGACGTAAAAACCCAAGGGCTGAATATAGAATATTTGATACATCTGAGGAAAGGGATTTAGGGGTTATTATTTCAGAGGATCTAAGGGTAAGTAGTCAATGTAATAGAGCAGCAGGAAATGCTGGCAGAATGCTTGGTTGTGTAGGGAGAGGTATTAGCAGTAGGAAAAGGGAAGTGCTCATGCCACTGTACAGAGCACTGGTGAGACCTCACTTGGAGTACTGTGTGCAGTACTGGAGACCGTATCTCCAGAAGGATATAGACATCTTAGAGAGAGTTCAAAGAAGGGCTACTAAAATGGTGTACGGCTTGAAGGAGAAAAGTTACCAGGAAAGGCTTAATGATCTTAACATGTACAGCTTGGAAAAAAGACGAGACAGAGGAGATATGATAGAAATATTTAAATACGTAAAGGGAATCCACAAGGTAGAGGAAGGGAGTATATTTAAAAGGAAACAAAATAGCAAAACAAGAGGACATAGTCTTAGATTAGAGGGGCAAAGGTTTAAATGTAACATCAGGAAGCATTATTTTACTGAGAGGGTGGTGGATACATGGAACAGCCTTCCAGTTGAAGTGGTAGAGGCCAAAAGAGTAATTGAATTTAAGCAAGCATGGGATAGGCATAAGGCTATCCTAAACAAAAGAAAAATCCAGGTTAAGTATCCATGTAATTGGGCAGACTAGATGGGCCGAAAGGTTCTTATCTGCCGACATTTTTCTATGTTTCTATGTTTTCTATGTTTCTATCTTTTAAAAAGTAAAAATAGTTGATCAAAATTATCTGAAATAAAAAAAATAATAAAAAAAAAAAATGATTTAAAACAGACAAAAAAATTAACCCTTTCGCTGCTGAGGCATTTCACGGCTTCACGCCTTCTGTGCTGTGCTGCTGAGCTAATTTTTAACGGTTTCGCTCATCATGTTTAAACGCGTTTTGAAGCCTTATTTTATTATATGACCCAGACATGTTATATATCGTTCTTTCCGGCAGACTCGGCAGATTCATAATATATCATTATTATATGAATATATGTATGCGTCATGTCCTCTCTGTATATTATAACAAAAAATGCAAAAAAATGCAATAAAATTTGAATTTTCAATGTTTTACAAGGTTTAAAATGTTTTTTTCCACATTTTAACATGCGAGCATTTGTGGTTATATTTTATAGGAGTTGCGCTTGTTAAAAAAATTAACACATTCATCTTCATACATCAAATATCACAATTTTCACGAATACGTAAAATCACAAAAAAGAAGAGCTATGGCAAAAATGCATGTATGAGTCCTGAAAACACAAGGCTATACACATTGCATGAAAAAAGGACTAGATCAATCAACGTATTTCTGTGCACATTAGCACATGCAAGCACATTATTATTATTATACAGGATTTATATGGCGCCAACAGTTTGCGCAGCGCTTTACCATATAATGTAACACTTACGTTTGGCTATGACACGCCAGATGTGCCTCAATTGCTCCTCCTCGCACATCTTAAGGTCAGACCAGCGTTTCCGCAGCTGGTCGTTACTTCGGTCCTTATCAAACATTTCCAGGAGGGTGGTGTGCACCTTTGCAAGGATATGGTCCTTGCGGACATTGTTCTTCCTGCCGTAAGGGCCCTTACGGCAGTCATAGTCATGCTTCTCGAAGATGCGAACCAGCTCCACCATCTCCTCAAATGCCATGTTGCTGGCCCGCTTCTTCCTTGGTGTCTCTGGGGTGGAAAGGGATGACGTGTCCGATTAGGACTCTCTTTGAGTTTGAGCCATGATGGGATGTTTTTTTTTTTGGTCTGTTCAAAAAAATGTCAAACTCTACAATGGCTCCGTAAAGTTTACGACAGGCCGTAATGGAGACGGACATACGCGTGTATCCCATCATGGACATATCCAATCATGCGCGGACGTAAATGATCCGACTACGACAGAATTATCGTATAGACAGAATTATTGTATCGACAGAAATATCGGATCATTGGAAATAACATATAGGCAGTCAGATTTATCTAACGGTCAGGATCAGGACGCTGGACAGCAACAGTGCTATATCCAGCGTGCTATATACATTTAACGGCCGCACGGACTTACTCTATCCAAAGTTCAGATGTGAAACATCGGGGCTTTGGATAGATTTCGACTATCCGAAAGTTAAAATAATAAAATAGTCGAAATCTATCCAAAGTCCTGATGTTTCACATCGGGATGTCGGATAGAGTAAATTCTGGAGTTAACCCCCCTAGTTGCCAGCCACCAATGGTGGAGATAGGGGGTTCCAATGAACCCCCTATCTCCCGATCCGTGCCGTGGCACCTAGGGGTTAATGTTTGGTATTGTTGGATCGGCCAGAGCATAGCCTTTCCAACCATACCAAAACATGACCATGTTAAAAGTTTATTAAAGATATTAAAAATAAAAAATTAAATAAAAAAATATTAAAAAATAAATAAATTAAAAAATATATATAGTTTTTTGTTTTGCTAATGCAGCAATATTGTTCCCATTTCAATTATAATGTGAACAATGATGCTGCACTAATGATTTTTGTATGGGTTGCCTTTGTTAAAAATTGTGTAATTTTCACCCAAAAAAATGTATGTAACAAGTCCCCCATCTCTAATTTTTTTAACAAGCGCAACTCATAGAAAATATATTTATAACCGTAAACGATTGCATGTTAAAATGTGAAAAAAAAACACTTTACAAACACCTTGTAAATTATTGAAAATTCAAACTTTATTGCATTTTAAGTTATAATATAAAGACAGGATACATATACATATAACACAGACGTATAAATAAATTATACCGCAGAGAGGTGCTTCCCTGCAGTGTGTGGATTCATATGCTGCATTAATTATACCGCGCAGAGAGGAGCTTGTTCCCCGTAGTGTGCGTACTCATATGCTGCCTTCTTTTTATTTATTTTTTTTGTTTTAAATCATTTTATTTTTCGTTTCTGATAATTTTGTAACTTTGTTCAGCTTTTTTTCCATTTTAAAACCTTTTATTCTGGTTTTTATTTTTAAAGTCAGACCATTTGAGTCAGTTTTGCGTTTTTTAAAATCGTTTTGTTCATTTTTGTCCCTTTCATACCATTTTAATATGATTAAATAAAGTTGTGCAATGCATATTCATAAGAAGAAAAGGATCTTTATTTAATAAAAAAAAACGATAGAATGGGCAGAATTACCGTATCGACAGAATTATCGTATCGATAGAATTATCGTATCGACAGCATTATCGTATCGATAGAATTATCGTATCGACAGAATTATCGGATCATTGGAAATGATACAAAATTTACAGAATCGGGAGGCGTGTCTTGCCCTGAGACCAAGATGGCCGCATAAGCATTGAGCTCCCGAGTCCCCTCCGACGGCAATCTGCTTTTTACTGAAATCTCAGGTCATGGTTCGTGGCAAAACTCGCCTGTCTACCCCTAAGCCCTCAGCACACCAACAACTCCGTGCTTTTGGCCCGCTGGACGCTTATATCACCCCAACTCCGACCGCAAATCTTTCCCCGTCGCTTGACAAGATGGCGGACGGGCCTTCGAATCTACTCCCAACAGCAGACTCTTATGAAGCCATCTGCCGCTTGGAACGACTTATCTCTGCACTTCCCACTAAAGCTGACCTTGCTGATCTGGTGGCGGACCTGAGGGAAAGTTTCGCGGGACACATCAGGGAGGTCAGGACCGATGTCGAGGCCTTGACATCCAGAGTGAGCCACCTGGAGGATGGAATGAACCACCCCCCGGCCCAGCCGCCTCCTCCGGCGGCGTTTGGTGAGCTGCAGCGCCAAGTCGATGACCTCAACAACAGAGGCCGACGCCACAATGTCCGCATCCGTGGCCTACTGGAGGTGGACGGGCCAGAAGATTTACGTGCCATCCTTACTGAGGTATTTTACATGGTGCTGGGCCAGACATCGGATGCCCCGATTTTGATGGATCGTATACACAGAGCTTTGCGCCCGAAACCGCCCCCGACGGCACCCCCTCGGGACGTTGTCTGTTGTATGACAGACTTTTTATTAAAGGAAAAAATTATGGCCGCAACACGTTTGTCCCGCTCCTGGGCCTTCCAAGGGGGCACGCTGCAATTTTTTCAAGACTTATCCCCCTTTACGCTAGCGGCTAGACGCTGTTTGCAACCTGTTACTCAGGCACTTCGATAGGCCGATAAACCTTACTGATGGGCATTCCCTTTTGCATTGTTGGCCCAGAAGAATGGAGTGTGCCATACTATCTATCAGCCCTCTGATGTTTCCTCCTTTGCGGCGGCGATGGATCTACTGATACTTAGTGTCCGGAATTGGGAGTCTGAAGATCATCGTGTTGCTTCGGTGGCCCCACTTGGAACCTGCAGACAGCGGTCACGTGGCCGGCAGTAGCGGTCCCGGGACAGAGCCCCAGCACATCTGGACCCCCAGGCAGACGCCTTGAGCTCTTGCTTTAGTCCCCTACTAACACCTGCTGTGGTCCTGACTCCCCATTTTGTGTCACTCTGCGCCATATTGAGGACCCCTTTTGTCCCCCCTGTACTTGGGGACTCTGACCCCCCCTGATGATTCGGGGCCTTCGCAGCACACCCGCTACGCTGGAATATGCGCCCAGAACTATGGTACCGGGTACTTTCTGGCACCTACTGGGCCCGAGCCTTTTTGTTTCACACTTGTGCATGTAGGGATTTTCCGCACTGAGGCCGTATGATCTGTTGTCCTTGTGACGCTGTAATATGCTCACCTACTACACTACGGTTCCCACACGGTTTCCCATATACCCGTCTCGATGCCCCCTTGGGTGGCTAGATTCTGTGACACGCATCTTGTTTCTCCTGTGAGATACTCGTCAGTTCAAGACCTGTTTTTTCGCCTGTTTGATGACCTGTTTTACACCTGTTTGACGTATGGACGACACCCGATGATACAGTCGGATTTTGTTTTTTATATATTCATAGTTGTACTGTTTGGGTTCTTATCTTGATGTTTTAGACTAATGTAAAGTTTGTTTTTTTCTCTTTCTCCTTTCCCCCCTACCGTACCCCTCTACTGAGTGGAGTACTGCATGTTAAGTGCCTTTCCATTGTAATTTTTATGCCCCACCATTGGGTGGAGTGCGGTGAGCTCGTTTCCCAACACATTTAATTTTTCTGTCCTCCCCATTGGGTGCGATATCGTGTTTATGCTATCCTGCACTTTCAGTTTTTATGCTCCACTATGGGATGGACCACTGTCTGTTCTCTCACCCATTTCATTTTTCTGCCCGTCCCTTGGATGGAGTGTCATGCATTTATTGCCTATTGCTCTTAATTTTTCTGCCCTCCCCATCAGGTGGGGTACCACATGTTTAATTACTCTGCACACTGAATTTTTCTGCTCCACCAATAGGTGGATCACTGTTTATCTCATTCATTTCATTTTTGCTCTCCCTCCTTGGGTGGAATGTCCTTCGTTTAATGTTTCTTGCACTTAATTTTTCTGCCCTCCCCATTGGGTGGGGTACCCTATGTATGTTACTCTGCACCCAAACAATTTATTACTGTTTGTTATTTCGCTCATTTTTCTTTTCTTTTTTGCGCTCCCCCTTGGGTGGAGGGTTAAGCGTTCATTGTCTAATGCACTTACTTTCTCTGCCCTCCCCACTGGGTGAGGTACCATAGGTATGTTGCCCTATACCCTAAATGTTTATGCTCCACCACTGGTTGGATTAGAGTCTGTTATCTCTCCCATTTTATTATTTTATTTTTTTCTGTGCCCCTCCCTTGGGTATAGTGTTATGCGTTTTACTGTTTCTCACAATTCATATGTCTGCCCTCCCCATTGGGTGGGGTACTGTTGGTGCGCTACCCTGCATCCTAAGGAAGAGGGGGGGTGAGAGAGGGAGGGGAGGTGAAATTCTTTCTGCTTCAACACTGGGTGGATTATAGCTTGTTAACTCGCTTATTTCATTTATGTGCCCCTCCTTGGGTAAAGTGTTATGCATTCCTTAATTTTTATACCCCCCCCCCCCGGGGTATCGTTTATGTGCTACTCAGCACACTTAATTTTTTCTGTACCACCACCTTGTATGGATATGAGGTTTATTTTCAATGCGGCGTGATGGGAGGTAAATGTGAAGTGATTCTATATGCTGTATGAAACCCCTCCCCCCTCTTTTTTTTTTTTTTGGGGTATGTTTCGAATTGATTTGTTATTGTTGATTTAATTGTATATACCGCGGCATATGATCTGTTTCTCGGAGTCGGAGGGGACTCTTACTAAGCTCCTTTACTGTGTTATATTTTTGTTTATTTTTTCCTATTGCTTTTCTATTGGCCTATTCTTTGGTCTGGGATAGGTTTGGAGCTTGACTCCTTCGCCCTCGAGGGCTTGACGCCAATCTTTTCCAGGGGTACTAACCGGCCCCCAAGTGCTTGGGGGCCCACTGGGTTTCCCCTGAGGCGTTCTATACCTCATTGTTTATTCCTTCTCTCTCTTTACTGTCTGTCTCCTCTTTCTTCTTTCCCCCCTCTTTTTTCTCTTTCCTCCCCCCCTCCCGGGTTTGTTGTTTTGTTTTGTTGTTGTTTTACTCCGCCTTCCCTCGACCTTCCATATTTTATACCTTTGCCCCTTTCCTTTGTGTAGTATATCATAGTGTTATATCTATCCACCACTAGAGGGCGCATGTTGTAGGTATTATCTGTGTTCCTGTTCATTGTAAATAAAGTTTCCTCATCACATGGTAGAGTTCTAAGGCAGCATGCAGACGCTGTGTGCAGCTCCTGTAAATAAAGAATAAGAACCTTCCACAGCCTGTCTCTGCTTTCAAAGATATGGAGATATCACATTGGCGACGAGGGTAAACAGGTTGTACTGTGGAACGTGTATGTGCAGTTTCAAGGTCTGCAGAGCAGAAGAAAAAAAATAAGAAACAGAAGAAACTACAAGGACGTGAATTGCTGAGACAGAATGGCTGCTCTTGTGGGAACAGTGAGCCCCTTTGACTGTGAGTTGCAATCGTGGGACGAATATATTGAAGTGTTGGACTATTTCTTTCAAGCTAATGAGATTACTGATGCCGGTAAGAGGAAAGCAGTGTTATTAAGCGGGGTCGGCGCGTCAACTTATAGTTTGCTGAGAAGTTTGCTGTGTCCTATGACGCCAGCAGAGAAAACATATCAGGAACTTGTCGTCGTGCTCAAAGCCCATTATAATCCAAAACCAAGTGAAATTGTGCAGAGATATAAATTTAATTCACGCACACGGCATACTGGCGAGAAGGTGGCTGATTATGTGGCGGAGTTGAAAAAGTTAGCGCAGTATTGTGAATACGGGCCTACACTACCACAAATGCTGCGGGACAGGCTGGTGTGTGAGTAAATGACGACAGGATGCAGAGACGGCTGTTGTCAGAAGTGGATTTAACCTTTGAAAAGGCTCTTACTATGTGTCTGGCGATGGAGTCGGCTGACAGAAATATAAAAGATCTCCAAGGCTTCTCTGGGGATGAAGAATCACAGTCTCAAAGGTCTCATCAGGGACAATCGGTGGTGCATAATGCGGGCCCGTGGATGGGCAAGATGTTTTTGATTTTGGTGGATGCTTACTCTAAATGGATAGAGGCGTACCCGTTAAGTAAATCCACCTCCGCAGTGACTATTCAATGCCTCAGACAGAGCTTTAGCCAGCATGGAATTCCCGAAATGGTGGTGTCGGACAATGGCACCAGTTTTACGAGTATGGAGTTTCAAGAATTCATGGCTCGAAATGGTATTAAGCACGTGACCACAGCGCCTTACCATGCAGCATCCAATGGACTGGCCGAAGGGCGGTGCAGACATTTAAAGGGCTGATAAAAAAAAGTTCAGGAGATTCCATTGAGGTCAAGATGGCCAGAGCGTTGTTTAGTTACAGGATAACTCCTCAGTCCACGACTGGAAAATCACCTGCAGAGCTCTTGTGTGGGAGGAAATTGCGTTCCACGTTGGATCTCATACATCCGGATTTTAAAGGCCAGGTGCAAGAAAAGCAGGTGAAGCAAAAACTTTATCATGATCAACATGCCAAGGAGAGACATCTGCGGGAAGGTGACAAAGTATACACTAGAAATTTTGGTGTGGGACCTTCCTGGATTCCGGGGACTGTTCAGAAGCAGACAGGTCCTGTGTCATGCACTGTTGCACTTGGAAATGGCCAGATTGTGCGTCGTCACATAGATCAGGTGAGAAATAGACATGTTGCATATCCAGAGGATCTACAGAGTTTGGCGGAACCATTAACGCAAGATAGGGAGATTTTGGCTCCCCTTTCCGGTGTTGTACTTGCGGAAGCCGGGGAAGAGGGACAGATGGAGGGGGAGCTTGTCACAGAGAAATCATCAGAGACTGCTCATGTGGAGGGGGAGCAAGAATTACGGCGATCCACCAGAACAAAGAAAGCACCAACTTATCTACAGGATTATACTTAGCTTAGTAGTGAGTTCCCCAGCCACAGGACAAGAATGCGTCCTGGAACTCACTGGGACGGAGGTAGTCTACCCAAAGTCTCAAGTTTAGTGGGAGTTTTTCTGTGCCTAGGGTCATGTGGGTGGTATTTTTGAAACTAGTGTTATCAGAGGGAAGGGGATGTAGTATATCATAGTGTTATATCTATCCACCACTAGAGGCGCATGTTGTAGGTATTATCTGTGTTCCTGTTCATTGTAAATAAAGTTTCCTCATCACATGGTAGAGTTCTAAGGCAGCATGCAGACGCTGTGTGCAGCTCCTGTAAATAAAGAATAAGAACCTTCCACAGCCTGTCTCTGCTTTCAAAGATATGGAGATATCACACTTTGCAGCTACCATGGGCGTGCCTGGGGGTTTCGCCCCACGGCCTCTTCGCCTCCTTACGTACAATGCCAAGGGTCTCAATGTCCCAGAGAAGCGCAGCCGACTTTTACGAGAGGCTTCGGCCCTGAGGACTTCGGTGCTCCTACTTCAACAGACTCACTTCTGATCAGGGTCGGCCCCGGCTCTTTGTGATTTTCGTTATCCCTTCGGTATTTCAGTGACTATCAGGGTGGCAAGAGCCGAGGGGTGGCTATCCTTTTCTCTCGAGATGTTCCCTTTGTCCTCATAGACGTGATGACAGACCCAGAGGGACGATTCCTGTTCGTTAAAGGCACAATTGCGGACTCTTGTTACACGTTCGCTTCAGTGTATCTACCTAATACTGCCCAGCACCGGTGTCTGACGTCTATGTCGCGTCAATTGCAAATCTTTATGGCTGGAACTCTTGTGGTCACGGGAGATATTAATATCCCCTTAGATCCGAGACTGGACACCTCCATGGGTCGTACCTCGATCCCCCCGAATGTAGTACGTCAGGTGAGATGTACTTTGGACGAGCTTCGTCTGGTTGATGTCTGGCGCGCTTTTCACGCCGGTGAGCGTGACTATACATTCTTTTCCCCGGTACATAGTACACACTCCAGGCTGGATTATATTTTTATGTAACACCACCGAGTGGACCGAGTCGAGGCATCGAATATTGAGACGCAGACGTGGTCAGACCACGCTCCTGTGACAGCTACACTGTCCTCACTGCTTTATCGACCGTCGGAAAGGCAATGGCACCTGAATATATCTCTCCTCTCGGACCCGGGCTTAAGTGACCGAAATGGACTCCCACCTTCAGGCATATTTTGAGATGAATGGCGACTCGGATGTCCCCGAACCGACGATGTGGGAGGCACATAAGGCTGTGGTGCGAGGCCTTTTTATTAGCAAAGCCACAGCTCTGAAACGACTCCGTTCTGAACACTTATAGTAGGATATTCGTGCCATGGAACTCCGTCACCAGGTGTCTGCATTGCCCTCTGACTACTCGGATCTTCTAACTAAGCGGCGAGAATTTAATGATTTACTCAATACTGATATTAAGCTTGCTGCTCAGAAGACCCGCTGTAGTTTTGCCCTTAAAGAAAACAAACCTGGTCGATTGTTAGCCCAAATCCTCCATCGCAGGCAGAACGCTTCCTATATTGCAAAGCTACGCTCCGAGGACGGAATTGTCCGCGTACTCCCTGAGTCTATCTTACTGGAGTTCCAGCACTATTACCAAGGCTTATATGATTTAGACGGAGTCGCAGACGCCGCCCCCCCCCCCCGCCACTGTTATTCGGGACTACCTGAGAGATAAGTTCCCTCAATTGCTTTTGGAGTCTTCGGTGGCCAGCCTAGAGGATCCCGTCATCGCGGAGGAGCTTCATGCGGTCCTGAAGTCGCTTAAAACCCATAAATGCCCTGGCCCTGACGGTCTCCCAGCGGAATATTACCGTGCCTTCTAACCCACACTGGTACCCCGTCTCCTTGCGCTGTTCTCTGCAGTTCGTTCAGGATCCCCCTTCACCTTCATACTTTATCTGCCACGCTCTCGGTCCTCTTGAAACCGGATAAGGACGCATCTGACCCCCGCAGTTACAGACCAATCTCACTTCTTAATACGGATCTGAAGATCCTTGCCAAGATTATGGCGAACCGGCGGACCCCTCTCTTACCATCCTTGATCCATCCGGATCAGGTGGGATTTGTACCGGGCCGTGAAGCCCATGATGCGACCACTCGCGCTTTAGGGGCTATCGGGGTGGCGAAGAGGACTGGTGAGGGCCTTCTCCTGCTCTCTACAGACGCGGAGAAGGCCTTCGATAGAGTGCGTTGGGACTTTATGTTCTCGGTGCTGAGGGGTTTGTGGGCGGGACCCTTTTTTATGCAATGCCTGACGGCCTTTTATGATGACCCCACGGCCCGTGTCAGGGTAAATGGTGCCTTATCACCTCCGCTGGTTGTGAGGAATGGGACTAGGCAGGGTTGTCCCCTGTCGCCCCTGCTTTTCGCCCTTACTTTTGAACCGCTTTTGGTGGCTATCCGTCGCCATCCGGATATAATGGGAATTCAGGGACATGCCTCCGAACATAAACTGTCAGCTTACGCCGATGACTTGCTCTTTTTCCTCACGAACGTCGACTCGTCTCTACCGGCTGTTATGTCGGTGCTGGACACTTACGGCCTCGTCGCTGGTCTTACAATCAATCAGGACAAATCGGAGTTCTTAGGCGTCTCCCTGGCACCCGTCGCTTTGGAGACCATTAGTTCCAGTTATCTGTTCCGTCACTGCCCTTCCTCTCTCCGATACCTCGGTACATGGCTGGCAACATCCACTAACTGACTTATCGACTTAAACTTTCATAGTATACTGCGCACGTTTCACTCAGATTTGTCCAGCTGGACGAGTAAACACATCTCCTGGCTAGGCCGTGTGGCGGTGCTAAAGATGAATTTGCTACCAGGTCTGTTATACCTTTTTCATACTCTTCCTATTGCGATTCCATCCTCATTTTTCCTGGCGCTCCGGAAGGAACTCCTGGCCTTCGTGTGGCCAAAAGGCCGGCCCCGGGTTGGGTTAACAGTACTGTGCCGACCAAAGACCAGAGGCGGCTTGGCCCTCCCTGATGTGAAGCAGTATTATACAGCCTGCCACTTGCTTCGAATTATTGATTGGTCGGCTTCCGATCTGGATAAACGATGGCTCGATTTGGAGCATATTCTTTCCGACTCATCCTTGTGGGCGTTGCCGTGGTTCCCACCTATCACTTGCCGCGGCATCTCCTCAGACCCGGACCCGGTTGCTGTTACGCTGCGTATCTGGCACAGATGTAAATTGATTCACGGCTTGTCCATGGCTATCTCCCCCCTCCTGCCCCTGAGCCATAACCCAAAACTACCAGCTGGAGTCTTACCTTCACTGAGCGTTCGGTTGTCGGGAACGAGGAGACTGCGGGCCTTGAACTTTCCATCTGAGGATGTGAGTGACCCCCTCTGTTTTAGGGAGGGGAGCCCTCCATCTCCCTTAGAGAGATTTAATTACCTACAAATTCGGATTTATCTCCGTAATCTCAACTGTGGATACAGTTTACATCAACAACTCACCCCGTTTGAGCGATTTTGTCATATGAGCCTTACACTTGACCATGGTATATCTACCTTGTATGGCCTACTTCAGGCTTCGAATGCGACTGACCCCTCTTTTACTTCTAGATGGGAGGCAGATCTCGGCATTACAATAACGGACGCTCAATGGACTATGACTTATATCCTGGTGCATAAGGGGTTTTGCGCTTCGAGATCTCAGGAGACTTCCTACAAAATAATGACCTTTTGGTATAAGACTCCCTCGCTATTACATCGCATTTATCCGGATGCTTCACCCACCTGTTGGCGTTGTGATGCTGATGTAGGGACGTATCTCCACATCTGGTGGTCCTGCCCTAGCGTCCTGGGGTTCTGGAAATTTATTCATTCTGCCATACTTCAGGTGACTAATGTCGATCTTCCACTCACCCCGGAATTCTTCGTGCTTTTTCATATTCCCCTCCCCATCGGGACCCTGAAGAGGTCAGTGTTACTTCTTATGCTATTGGCAGCTCGGGCCCTGATCCCGGTACACTGGCATTCCTCGGAAGTGCCATCTCTTTGGTCATGGATGGGCAAGGTTAAGACTTTCCGCTCAGTGGATCTCTCGGAGGCGGTGACTAGAGGCGCTGAAGCGGACATGGGGCTGAAATGGTTCCACTGGGACAGTTACGCGGCAACTGCGCGTCGTACAATGGAGGTAACCTGAAGTTCCTGTTGCTGGGGCGAGACAGCCCGGGCATGATCACTCCCTACCTTCCCCCCCACCCCCCCCTTTTTTTTATTTCTCTCTATTTCTCTCTTCTTCTTTTCCTCTCCTCTCTTTCTCTCTTCTTTTCTCTTATACTCTTTCTTTCCCTAATCTCGCAACCGTGTCACTGTGGGCGATGGTGGCTTCCATGAACGCTGAGGTCAGGAACGCCTTAGAGGTTTTACGCTTGTAGTGGGTAGTTTTTTGAGATTACACACACCTATTTGGCGACAAAGTTTCTGTACACACCGCCATTGGGCGGACCGATCTAATGCCTTTTTTATTCCTTACGCCCTTCCCCACTGGACATAATCTATGGCTGTAAGTGACTTTATTCAGTTGCTTTTGGATTTCTCCATACTGTACTATTTGTATCAATCTTGATGTCCTGTATTGTCTGTTTTATTTTTTCTGAATAAAAACTTTGAATTTCCAAATTTTTTTTTACAGAATCAGCGATATAACCGATAAATACGATATCCAAAATTACCGAAATGGAACCTAAATCACACATTTCAATTTTCAAGTCCATTCGAAAATTCCGAATTTTTTCGTTTCGGCTCGGAAAACTTTACGGATCTGCCGTTTTTGGATCCAATCCGATTCGGAAATTCGGCCGAATCTGAAGACACGAATCGGGACATTTCGTGAAAATGCCAAAATTCCGAAACCCGAAACGCACATCCCTAATGTGCATAGTATATATAACTGGAACCTTACTCACATTTTTCAGTGTCTTAGACCAAGACACTAGTATAAAGGCAGCCAGTCATGGGCGTCCGCAGCATGGGGCAAGGGAGGCACTTGCCCCCCCCTGGATCAACAGGCTTAAATTATGATAATTTATTCACTGCACAGTTGCAGTTCCTGGGCTCTTCACTAGGCTGCACAAGCGTCATATCCCCACTCCACCTCCAATCCACCACGTGCTCCCACTCACTTTGCACGCTGGGAGAGGCAGGGCTGAGGAGCAGCTGCTCCTATGGGCCACAGGCTGGGATACTGGACACAGGAAAAAAGGTAATGATTGTCAAATAAATACATTTTTATTAAGTTTGATGCCAGTGTCTTTATTTATGAGTCCCCTGATCTGAGGTCTAGTTTATCTGTCTGGGGAAGAAGGACACAAAATGATTAATAGCAATCTGGTGGGGGCCTGTGTTAAGCTCACAGAGCTTGCATGAGGTACAGACCAGGGCAATCTTGTCAGTATACAGGCACTCTAGGCAGGGTCTTGCCTGGGAAGTGGGGATGAGGACCCTGCTCCAGAGTTTACAATCTAAGAGGAGAGGGGACCCTGCTCCAGAGCTTACAATCTAAGAGGAGAGGGGACCCTGCTCCAGAGCATACAATCTTAGAGGAGGGGGACCCTCTAGGCTGGAGGCAGCATCACAGAGGCACCCGGTGGCCGCGTGATCGCATCACATTCGTGCGACCAGACCTACCGATGGGTGAGTATTGTGGCCTGCTGGAGGGGAACGCTGGCCGCGTACTTTTCATGCATGCGGCCAGCTTCCCCAGCGTTCGGTATGTCAGAGATATAGATATATATCTATATCTCTGATATAGGTCTGTGAGAGCTGGGGCAATATCCATGTGAGCTGGGGGCAATATCCATGAGAGCTGAGGGTATACCCATGAGAGCTGGGGGCAATATCCATGAGAGCTGGGGGCAATATCCATGAGAGCTGAGGGCATATCCATGAGAGCTGGGGGCATATCCATTATGGATGAGCTGTTCGGGTTCGCCGGTTCGGAGTTCGACCCGAACTTTGGCAGTTCGAAAGTTTGCGAATTTCGAACTTTTTGGGCGTGTTCAGTTCGGGTTCGAAAAAAAAAAGAAATTTTGAAAAAGTATAGGAAATGCTTAAAAAAATACTAAAAAATCTAGAAATATAGAGACTCTTTACTGCCGAATATTATAAGCAACGGTTTATTAGATATTGAATTAAAAACGAATGTGTACGTGGAAAGATTATCAACTCTAAATGACCTCTGTTCACAAACGGGCATAACACCAGGTGTTTTTAGTCTGGTAATCAATTTGATACATTGTACAATATTTGTACTGAGGGTGGGGTGGTGTCTGCTTCTGATTGAGATTTGAGAATTAATTTCCCTAAAACATCCTAATATGCTGCATTTAACTGGTGTTTGAAAAAAATCTAAAGCAATGTTATTTTTCACCTCGGGATTAAACATTCACAGGGTTATTCAGAGAGCGGTGAAAAGCAGGAGAAGTGAAAATTCTAGGTCAAAATAGCCAAACCAGAAAAATTCTCCCATTTATCTCACTTTCCAAATCGGCTATTTGGTCTAGATTGTTCTCTTCTCTTGCCAGTTCTCCTGGCTTTCACCTCTCTCTCAGGGTTGTTCAGAGAAAGGTGAAAACCAGGAGAATGGCAGGAAAAGAGAACAATCTGGACCAAATAGCCGATTTGGAAAGTGAGATAAGGCTAGGGTCAGACTAACGCATTTTTCACAGCGACCGTCAAAAAGTGCGTCCGAACGCATTGCCGTATTTTTTCATGGATTGCGTGAAAACGGTCATACGATGCGCATTTTTGTGCGTGATTTTTTACGGATCCAAACTTTGTGTGTCTGGACGTTATGTTGGCCGGACATGAGCAGGGTCTGACGTCTCCAAATCATGCACACACGCCGCTAGTGGACGCAGCGCACTCTGTACGTCCATACTAGCGGTTCTGCGTTCTCGAAAAAATGCGTTAATTTTCCACTTGCGTTGCGCAGCCGGACTTTCGTGCGACCGTACTTCGTATATTGGCCGTCATTGCCCGTCATTTGCTGCTAGTGCGGCCGTGATTAAGTGCGCCTAAACGCACGTTAAAAATTCGCTAGTCTGACCCTAGCCTAAATGGGAGAATTTTTCTGGTTTGGCTATTTTGACCTAGAATTTTCCATTCTCCAGTCATTCTCCTGCTCTTCACCACTCTCTGAATAACCCTGACAGGGTTATTCAGAGAAAGGTGAAACTCAGGAGAATGACTGGAGAATGGAAAATTCTAGGTCAAAATAGCCGAACCAGAAAAATTCTCCCATTTATCTCACTTTCCAAATCGGCTATTTGGTCTAGAAGTTTCCATTCTCCTGCTTTTCACCGCCAAAAAATCAGTAAACTTTTTCTGCGTGTCCGAAAATGTCTCCTCTTTTCATACAGACTGCCGCCCCAAGCAGTTGTTTATGGATAGATTAAAGGAAAAGCATTTACCGTCATTTGAAATGTCATTTTTTGGTTTTTACATATTTCTATACATCCTAGAAATCCGCCACTTCACGGGCAGGTTATGGGGACCTCCTAGGCACGATATTTGAAGGAATTTTTCATTTTTATTTTTAACTCTTATTTCATGGAAAACTCACTGTCCCTTTAAAAACTTTTTTTTAAAACATTTTGTCCTTGTTTCCTGTCCCCCAGGGCACTACCCAGACCCCCATACACCTTTTATGGTAAATATCTAGCATATATGCCCTCTTGGAGGGCACTCTAAAAAACCGAATTTTCAGCCCCATTGACTTGCATGGGAGTTCGGGTTCGGGTTCGGTCCCGAACAAATGGGATGTTCGGGTTCGGGCTCGAACTGAACTCGGGGGGTGTTCGGCTCATCCCTAATATCCATGAGAGGTGGGGGCAATATCCATGAGAGCTGGGGGCATATCCATGAGAGCTGGGGGCAATATCCATGAGAGCTGGGGCAATATCCATGAGAGCTGGGGGAATATCCATGAGAGCTGGGGCAATATCCATGAGAGCTGGGGGCATATCCATGAGAGCTGGGGGCATATCCATGAGAGCTGGGGGCAATATCCATGAGAGCTGGGAGCAATATCCATGAGAGCTGGAGGCAATATCCATGAGAGCTGGGGCAATCTCCATGTGAGCTGGGGGCAATCTCCATGTGAGCTGGGGGCAATATCCATGAGAGCTGGGGGCAAGCGCCATGTGAGCTGGGGGCATTCTGTATATATATATATGTATATATATATATCTCGGGGGGATATATACATGTGAGTTGGGGCATTTTTATATGAGGTCTGTTCTTATTGAAAAGCGTTCACATGACATAAAATAAAAGTATCGGTACTCGGTATCGGTGAGTACTCGGTCTTAAAAAAGTGGTATTGGTGCATCCCTAATATATATATATTTGGAGTGGGGAGCCTGGTGTGTGTGCCAGTACCTTGGGGGGAGGGGGTCATGGTTTGTGTATACAGAGATGGCCTTTAAAAAACACTTCCTTTAGTGCCTTGATCCTGAGTGTGTGACTAGTGCGGTGCATTGAATGGCGTTAACAGACTAGAAAATGCAACACTCAGATCAGACACTTATACAGGGTGAGCCAGTCAAACCTGCATTTTTGAAATGACTGTAAAAAATAAACGGATGGATATTTCAAAATTTTATTGTTACTATCTTAATGTACATTAAAAAGCATTTAAGAAACAACATTCACTGTTTAAAAATAACTCCAGTAAGATGGTGTCCTTCCCGATTGTATGGGTGATGGTGTAAATCTAACCTCAAGATTCTTCGGACGCTCGTGTTTGCCATGCCAAGCGCAGCACTCTGTCGACGCGCCGATCTCCGAGGGCTTCTTTCCACAGCAACTCTCACGCGGTCAATATTCGCGGGAGTTCGCACTGATCTTGCACTGCCACCCCTTCTGCTTCTCGTTTCACCAATTGCTTCAAAGTTTGTCACCCACAATTTGATTGAATTAACAGACGGCACTGGCTTATTTCCATTAATTTGAAAATTCTTCCGGAAACGACGCTGAGCGGCTGCATAACTACCACTTTGGTAAAACGCTTTCACAGCGAATGAACGTTGTTGTTTAGATCACTGCTCCATGACGACTGAAATGCTTAGTTGTTGGGGACACAATGGTAACCTTGCTAACTCGCTCCGCCCACTTTCACGGCTCTCCCGCCCCTTTTCAAAAATGCAGGTTTGACTGGCTCACCCTGTACCTTTATTCTTCGATTAGACTTGCATTATATTTCACAGCCTCTGTTTTACTACGTTTTATTTTATAACTGTCCCCTTCATGACATTGTCAAAAGGGCAGAATATGGATGCCATTAAATTTTGCCCCCCCCCCCCCGGAAAAATTCTGTGGACGCCAATGCAGCCAGTGACTTATGGGAGCACCGGATCTCCCATCACTCATCTGCCTCCTCTGCAGGTTCGGTGCAACTCTCCTGCTTGCATAAGGTTCATGTGTGTCTCCTCTGTTCACAGAAAATACCAGGGACCAGGTATCATGGTAAAAGACTAAAAGATTTATTCAAATAAAATTATAAAACACACCAAAACGTGTTTCGCATAAAAGATGCATTCTCTTTTCCAAAGGGCATTAGTCTCCTGAATGAATTTTGTGCTGGCCCTGAGTCCAGTTTTCCAAGATGGCTGCCGGGAGTTCTACTGCGCATGCGCGTGACGTCACTTTCTATTTTGTTTCCTGTTGCGCTCCATGTTAAGATGGCCGTACATTCTATCCGCTGCTGGCATTCGTTTCTCTCTCATTTGGAAACTTTTATTTTCATTATTACAGCGCAGGAGATATGGGAGAAGAAACGGATTTCTAACTTTGGGGATTTTTTAATAGATTTCTTCTTGCTCACTGGCTCAGATTCGTTATAGTCAGAATATACCCAGACAGGGTTATTCAAAGAAATCTGAATTGTGGCCGAAAGGTAACCAAACACTGAAATTCAGCGTTCGGTTACCTTTTCTGGCCATTCGGCTATTCAGAGAGCAGGCAGTTCGCCAAATGTTGGCGAATTGCCTGCACATACGTTGCCTGTTTGGTGCCTGTTCAGGGGCAGTGAAATCCCCATAGAGAAGCAATGCTTTGTCTATTCAGAGAACAAAAACCAGCAGTGAAAAGTTGCCGAATTGCCCTGCTGTTCGGTGGTTCAATTCGACAAGTTTATTCAGGCGAATCCCATAGGCTTCAATGTTAGAAATATTCCCGTTTTAATCCAATATCTAATAAACAGTTGATTATAATATTCTGCAGTAAAAAGTCTCTTTATGTATAGATCTTTTAGGATCTTTTAGGCATTTTTCGTGATTTTTAGCGAATTTTTTGTTCCGTTTTGGTTTTTTTAAATCGTGTTTTCTTTTTTCTGTAACAGCCCTTTTTATTATCATTCATTGGATCTTCTATGTAAATTTCTGACATTTTTCGTTCTGTAGTTTCTTTTTAAACGTACTGTTTTTTTTTTCTTTTTTCACTCCATTCGTCTGCGGTGTCGGGTTTTTCCGGCGGCTGCTCTGCGCTGTAAACGGCGGCTGCTCGGGTTTCTCTGGCGTTTTCGGTGGGGTTAATCCAGATGTTTTTGCTGGTTTCGGTGTGCGTTCGCCTGGTTTTGCAGTGAGTGTTCGTCCGGTTTGCGGTGACGCCCCTGTGGTACTTGCTGAATAAACCGCAGGGTCGCCGAAATGGGATTGCCGAATCACACCGAATTGAAGAGAACGAAAAGTCACCGAACATACGATGACTTTTCGATTTTCTTTGAATAACCCTAAGAGTATTAACCCTTTTGTGTGACAAAACGGGGATAGAGAGCTGACTATCAGGGTTATTCAAAGAGAGCCGAATTGGCTCCGCAATTACACCGAACGGTGAATTTCCCCATATGGTTTAATTTCGTGTCCATTCGGTTACTCAAAAAGCAGGCAGTTCACCAAATATTGGCAAATTGCCAGTGAAATAAGGTGTCTGTTCGACGGCAGTGAACTCCCCCATGGAGAAGCAATGGTTAATCTATTCAAAGACACTGAACAGCAGAGAAATGTCAGTGAAATGCCTTGATTTTTGGTGCTTTCATTTGGCAGGTTTAAACAGGCAAAACCCATGGGCTTCAATGTAAAATATGTTCTCCTTTTTATTAAATATTTGTAGCGCAGGCTACTTGAACTGTGTGTGTATTATTATGTTTAACTGTGTCCCAGGCTTGGACAGAGGCATGTAGCCTGTCACAGCTGAGGAGGATTTTCCCCCCTCCCTTTTTCCGTTTCTCTTCACTGTAAAAGGAAGTTGTTTAAGACAGGAAGATGCAAAGGATTCTGGAACATGTAGTTTCAATTACAGAGGGCCTAATGCAATTTGCCAGGAAGAGAACTACACCTCCCAGCAGTGACTAAGGGAAGCGGGCGTTTTCCAAAAGAGGAAGAGCTCATGCAGAGCAGAGCGAAGCCAGAGAGGGTGCGAGACTGTTGAGGGGAATGGTACTGTGTTGCAGATTGTGCATGCAGCGGCCCTCGTGCGTTCAGCGAAGGAAAGATCTAGTTGCCCTCACGGCTGCCAGTACCAGCGGATCGTGTGTCCGGCTGTCCTTGCGCAACCAGTGAAGAAGGGGTCCGTCTGCCTTCGTGTGTGTTTCAGTGACAGAGGGAGCGACCGAGTACATTCAGCGGAAAAGAAATCCAGCTGTCCTCGTGCGTCCCACGGAGAAGAAATCCGGCTGCCCTTGAGTGATTCCAGCGCTAAGAGATAGCGATCGAGCTACCGTCCAGGAAGGAAGGGGTGAGCGTATCAAATGGAGAGAGGTATTCGGCCATCCTGCGTGAGTTGATATTGCTAAATTTATTGTCCGGCCTTGTTCTACTGCCCGCACAGTTGCAGCTAAAAGGAGGATTGCTGCAGTTACAAATCTTGTTGTTCTGTGACACTTTGCGAAGATTTTTCTCACTTTGCGGAATTCAAATATGGTTTCATGTTAAAGGTACCCAACGATAGAAGTCAAGGGCCCTACCGCTAGCAGTCTTGAACGCTTGTATAATTTCCACTGGCCAGTGGTTAGGCAGTATGTATAAGGTTTAGACAGGTTACTGATATTGGTTACGTTGATTATAGTTGATAATCGAACTGCACTGAAGTATGGTAAAGATTGCCGTTGTTCATTCATTATTGAGTTGAATAGTAATGCTAAATTAACTCTTTCAATACTGTTATACTGTTGATTACTTTGTCCTACAAAGGGTTTGCTCGCTAGTCCTAATAAACCCTTTTTTATTTAAAGTAATCTTGTCCTGGTATTACTTGGCGCCGAAGGAGGTGGTTAATCGCTGGAGTGAGACAGAAGGCCCGTCAAATTCAGCGGCTCTTGCGGGAGTAGCGCTACATATTTATTAAACCGTTTATTCTTTTCATTTGCAGCAAAAAGCCTCTATTTATTTTTTAGGTATTTGTCAAGATATTTTAAGAGACATTTTTTTATTCCGAATTTTTTTTTTAAACAAATTTTAATAGCGTTATTTTTTTTATGTAATAGACGTTTTTTATTATTATTCATAGGACCTTAAATGTTTTTTTCAGACATTTTTGTCCAGTAGTTTTTTTGCAAATAGCTTTTAAAAATTGTGGTGTTTCTTTTACCCAGTTCGGTGGCTTGTCGGCATTTTCCGGCGGCTAGTCAGCGCTGTGCTTGGCGGATGGATGTTTTTTTTCGGATGCTTTCGGCGATTTTGCGGTGGATCGTCGGGTGAGTTCGGAGTTTTTTCGCCGGCTTATCAGATCTATCCAATGTTTTTTTTCGGCGGTTTTGCGGCTGTTTTTCTGTTCAAGTCGGCGATTTTGCAGCAGTTTTTGGATGTGTTCAGCAGCTCACTCACTGCACTTTGGGGACCCTGCGGTGAATGCTGAATCCACGGCAGGGTCGGGGAACTTGACTCCCTGAAGTTTGGGGAGCAAAAGAGCACTGAAATTCCACTGGAAATTGAATAACCCTGTATTTAGGCTGGCTTCAGATGAGCGCGCTATGTGCGCCTTTACTGACGTGCTTACGTGCATCGTTGTGACGCTGCAACGGGCCGGTCACACGCTTGTGCATGCTTGTGCTGGTTGCACGAAATGCGTGCGCAGCAAGCGTCTGTTATCCAGGCCTCTCTGGCAAAGCGCTAGGACGCGCTAGGACGCTCAGCGAGGTGGCCAGACAGGTGTCAGATTGGAAGGAACGTCCACTCTCACGGACGTTCCTTCTGCTCTCCAAAGACGCTCGTCTGACACTAGCCTTACCCTCTACATCCATTATGTGATATTTTCCTCTATATGTGTCACTGGATGCATCCATTGTGTGATATTTTCCTCTATATGTGTCACTGGGTGCATCCATTTTGTGATATTTTCCTCTACATGTGTCACTGGGCGCATCCATTGTGTGCTATTTTCCTCTATTTGTGTCACTGGGCGCATCCATTGTGTGATATTTTCCTCTATATGCGTCACTGGGTGCATCCATTGTGTGATATTTCCCTCTATATGTGTCACTGAGTGCATCCATTGTGTGATATTTCCCTCTATATGTGTCACTGTGTGCATCCATTGTGTGATATTTTGAGCTGTATCTTTCCATCACTTGCTCCTCACTGTGTGGCTTTGGTCGTAGAATGGAGTGAATGGGTCAGTCACCGACTCACATCATTGTATTGTGTGGGATGTATTCAAAGGACATCACCAGGGGGTAGATTAGAAGTGGTAGCCTGGAGAACAATAGCCTTCTGCCGCCTTAATTAAACATTCCCTCCTCCACCTCATTAACTTTTACAAACTGTAAATTAAATAAAGAAGAGCCAAAAAGCAAATATTTTGCTCATGGGAAAAATCCACAAATTGAAAACAGGACAAAAGAACTTTATTTTTCCTTTTTACATGCAATTACTTCAGAGAAAAAAATGGTAGCATGTGTTTTATAATGTAATGTTTGTAATGCAGTTAGTAATCTAGTTACAGTGGCTATGGATTACAGGCACACACTTGCTTCTTGTGAATGATACAGCACTATATTAATGTTTACATATAGCACTTCATTGAATGGTAAAATACACAAAAATGTGTTAGTATAGTAGATACAGTACATTTTGAGGTTGTCTATGTGGTAGATTAACTGATACATTCAGGGGTCAAGTCCTAAAAAAAGAAGTGTGTGAACTCACCAAGATTTCTGTCAACCAACTAGCAATTATCACCTTGCACGTAACACAAACACACAAAGATCTGATATCTACGTATGTAAATTAGTGGATTTTAGCAGAAATATATGATAAATCCTATATTTATTGTGACTAAACAGGAAAAGAAACGATAGAACACCTGAATATAAGCTTTATAGTGTATGGAAGCAATGAGAACCCTGTTCCCTCTGCAAAAGTAGTTCCAGATTTCTACGCCCTATTCTGGGAAACTGTCTTGAAATGAAAGCGAAAGGATTCGTATTTTACATGATGTTTGGTTAATGATTTCTGATCTGTCCTGGAAAATCCCGCAACCTTTTATTCTGCATATATTGTATGAAGCACCATGAGCTGCGATATCATTCCGAATCAGGTAACAAACTATCCACCGCAATGTTTTCAAAACTTAGAGCTTTGTTTGGACCGGTTATGAGTGTGGAGGAACTTACACAGGCAGAAGAAGCAAAACAGAGAACCCTGAACATTCTAGCTGACGCTCTCAAAAAAAAGGACCACCTTTTGATCGAGAAAGCAGAAGGCCTGTTAGTTCCAACACTTTGTCCAACTCTTGTTGCAAACCTATTCCATAGTCTTCAGGAAGTGTCGTTCAAGAAGGGCAGAAGCAGAGGTGTATTTGAAGCAGTTTATGTTTCCAGTAACACGAGCGATTCAAGAGTTATTTATCTGTGTCCGTTATTTTGGAAACAATCAGAGTCTCTGAGTCGCAAATCTCGTCCTGGAGCTTTAATTAACGGAGTTGCCCAATTTCTGGGATATGAAGATTTTCTTTATAGTTCAGCAATAAATGTAACTGGAAATGCAGCTCAAAGACAGAACAGAAAACTCTTTACACACCAAATAGTACGTGCCTTGGTATCAATGGCTCATGCGGTAAACTACAGGGACGGCGCCTATTCCTGCTGCGGGGAGACGGCGAGAGACACGGTCTGCGAAAAGTCTGTGATGAGTTCAGTAATAAGGTATTTACATATATGTTTTATCTTCTTTTCCTTTAACCATAAGTATGAGCATAACTAGTTTACATGCATGACATTCATTTGTTGTTAAACGATCAATTACATTATAGCGTTTTTAGAAAAGCATGCCGTATTTTTAAGCATAAATTGATATATTTCTATTGGTAACACCTTTCCTGATTAAACATAAGTAGTGTGTAGAAACAAACACAAGCCCAGACAGACATACAAGTAATGCAGACGCACATAGAGATAGTCATGTAAAGACACACACAAAAACCCCCAAACATTTAGACACATGCTCAGATAGGCAACATGAAACACAGAGGGCGGCATATAATAAAGCATTGATAGGGCCCGGAGTCACTCGCTTTTGATGAGGCATCCCGCCAGATTTACTAAGGTCTGGATCGCACCGAGAAGTCCTCCTAAACCTCAATAGGGGGTGTTGTGACTGTCAAAGCCAGCATCCACCCCATCACAAGGACAGGATCCTGTAACATCGAAGGCACCCTTAAGGGGTTTAATAGTATAGGGGTCCCTGGGTTCTTCCCTAACCCCACAAAGTGTAATGTAACCCCTTTACCCGGCCCGCCTAAGAGTAACCACCTAAAAATAAATTAAATAACTCCATATCATCTCTATCCTAAGGTCCAAACTCCCCTATTAACCCTCATTAACCCATCCTGAAAGTCCTAACACCCTAATAAGTAACCCTCTAGCAGTCCTAAAGCTAATGAAATTTGTTTGCTGCAAACAAAATTTCGTTTGCTTTTGGGCTGCAGAAGGCATCCCCAAAGTTTTAGCTCTGTGGGCATAATGCCCAAAGAGCTAAAACTGTAAAACCAGCTGCTGAAAGCTCTGAAATATCGAGCTTTCAGCAGCCCGATGCAGGGAGAAAAAGAAGAAAATAGACCAAACCTCTAACTCAGTTTGACAGTAAATGGCGCCATCTACTGGCCAAAAATAGGTTATTTTCAGTAAGATTTACAATGTGTATATACTTACTTTAAAATTAATTAAAAACTATTTTATAGAAAAACACTGATTTCTGACAATGTTTTTTCGGAAAAATCATTTGGTAGTGAAGGGGTTAACCCTATCCTAACTAAGGTCCTACCTCCGCATTTAACCCTATCCTAACTAAAGACTTAATGCCCCTAGCACATGTTAAATAATAACCATAAACAAACAAAATCAATATTCCTATTATAATTACCATAATTGGAATACCATAAACCTTTTTCATGTTTCTTCTCAAATAAGAAAAAGAAAGGACGCACGCATGCTATGGTGGAGACAATAAAACCAGCCACACACAAGATATAGCTGCATTATGTCTGCCTGTCTTTGTTCAGACAAACCAGTTTATTAGATTTCAAAGAACTTATAGCCAATCAGCATACCGAGACATTTCTACATCAGATTTGATGTTTTCTCTCTAGCTTACAATGTTCGTGCACTTTTTCCTGCACTTCATGTAACAAAGACCTTACAGGAAATCTGGCTAAATTCCACAGGCCACATCCTATGTAAGAAAAGACTGTCTACATACAGAATTGATACTTAAAATGGGCTGTGACCCCCCCCCCCTTTTCTATCAGAACAGGCTTTTCAATACAGGACATTTACATTCATACAGAAAATTAAAATCTAACAAAACAGACACTTTTTATCACACCGAGGGTGTCAGCAGTGGTCCTGGACCCCTCAAAGTGCGTGGGCCAGGGTGTCCACCCTGCTCACCCCACCCAAAGGGCAGGCCTCCAAATAGTTCAACGTGTGAGCTTTACTGTTCGACAGAGGCTTGAAACCACAAAACCCAACCTTAGCAAAGCCACAGTTAACTTTCCTCATATAACATATATGCCAACTTGTGCTGACAAAATTCTGAAAACCTGGTATTTTTATCCCTGAGGCCCACAACAAGCAAAACACAACACGGCTGCCATCAGAAATCTTGGGGACCCTTAAGGACCCGCTAGGCAAGGCCCCCCCCCTACGCCTCACTGGTCAGCTGCCCATTTCAGGAAACTAATTAAAAATAAAATTTTGCCTCCTCTTTTACTTACCTTATTTTACAGACAATGGGTTAAATCCTGGTTGTTCAGCTAGTGGACTAAAAGGAGAGCATTCGGCCTCCATATCTACCTGCTGCAGACTTTACTAATCTCTCAGTGATGAGTCAGACTTCTCTTACTGGCTTTCAGATGTTGCGGCCCACCGGGAAATTTGTTGGTATTTAGGTAGCACAGTGTTGAGTGACATGTAGGAACTTTTCCATCTGTGGCACTTAGTCAAGCTGGATGGGTTTTGGCAAGGGTCAGGGCCCCCAGGAGCCACTGGGCCCCTGAACATGTCACAGTCTGTCACCCCCCCTGAGGGCAGCCATGATACTCAAACAAATGCACACGGGTTTATTCACTAAACCAGGAAATGTGGAAAAAGTGAAAATGCAACCATAACTATTAAAAGTGAATGCTCAGGATGGAGGAGCAGCTAAAGCTAGAGTATTTTTTTTTCAAAATCTGAATTTTGCTTGCTAGTTCTGCACAATGTGCAGTTTAGTGAATAAACCCTTGTATATGAATGTGTTTTTGCTATGTCTCTCAGTCCTTTCCCCATCTCTATTGCTCGTGTCCTTGGAATATATTAGTCCGCAATCTCATAAATGTTTCTTTTCCTGTTGGCGCCCCCCCCCCTTACCTCACTAGATTACTTCATAATATGACAAGGAGAAAGCTTTCTGAGTGCGCTTTGAATGAGGATGAGCATAGACAGGCAGAAGACGCCAAACAGAGAACCCTGAATATCCTGCACGATGCTCTGAAAAAGAAGGACCATCTACTGGTGGAGAATCCAGAAGACAACAGGGATTCATGTTTTACACTAATTAGTGTGACTCTCATACAGAATCTAATCATTGAACTACAGAAAGTGTCGTTCATGAAGAACACGAACGCAGATCTGGCAGAGAAAACAGTTGCTTATGTCTACGGTACCTTATTGGACAGAGTAGTTTATCTGTGTCCATTGTTTTGGGAAAAAGCGGAATTCTTAACTTCAGATTCCCGTCTTGGAACGTTAATCCACGAAGTGGCTCATTTTCTGGGATACGAGGATTCTGTTTGTGAATACACAGCAAATGAACCTGGGAATCCGGCCCAAAACCAGATGATGAAACTCACGACATATAAAATTCAAGCTGCCTTTGGACACATGGCACATAGAAAAACCTACACAAATGGGACCTATTCCTGCTGCGGGGAGACATCACAGGACACTGTCTGCGAAAAGTCTGCGATGCACTACATGAAACGGTAATTCAATTCTCTTCTTTAATAATAACCATTTGTTACCAGAAATGCATAAATACCTTAAAGGGAATAGTCTATTAAAAAGTAGAGCTTTCTTTTTTGACCTTAAATAATTTGTCAGATCCTGCCGACAGTTTCTGCCCTATTAGGGCCCTATCAGCTCCATAACGCTAGCGCTTACATAACTGAGCGTTAGAGTGACACCCAGATCAGCGCATCGGTATTAGCACTATAGCGCGAGCTTACTTTACCTTTCGCGATCACAAAGTCCTAAAGCTAAATACGCCCCGCTACAGCTAACTGAAAAGTTAACCACAGCTCTATGTTGTAGTTAATCGATACTGCTTCTGCAGAATCAATTATCACCAGCTGAAAACCCCCAAAAATCAGATATTCACCTCTCATCCCACAGCGCGAACAGCGGTCCGATCCGCCTCTTCTCGCCACCGGGAGCAGAGTGAGACTGGGGACAAATAGTCCCAAGTCTCCCTCCACGATCACTCGGCGGCCCTGCACAATCTCACGAGAGCGAGTTCACATGGCCCCGGAGCGCAAGCCTCCATGAAGTCCTATGGACTCCAGGAGGTGATTCTCTCGCTGCTGCGAGTATCCAGGAGGCTAGCAGCTGTTATGAGGCAGGCTGCTGGACTCAGCGCCTGCCCCGTAATCTGCTTGTAAAACGAGGATGCGAAGAGGAAATTTGCGAGCCCCGTTTTAACTTAATTATTCCACGAAGTGGAATTATTTTCTATTGTTTTTAGTTGATTTTCCCCACCTTTTCTCTCTCCCTATGCGCTGCTCCTCCTCTTAGGCCCAGGGACTTCCAAACCCAGAAATCCCTGAAGCATTTCTGTGCAACATGCGCAGCGTAGGAATTGCAAATTATGCAGCGCTACGGGACTTGCACGCTTTAAGTACACAAGTTCTATAGTGCCTGGCTGCACAGATCAATGGATTGGAGCTGCAGGCGCATGCACAAATCTGATCCATCACTGCCTCTCTCAGGGGGCCAGCTTTTGCTAGAGGTCAGAGATAGGGTCAGGGTCACACCAGCACGAAGAGTGTGTTGCCGTCACTAGTGACCGACCTGGTGACCGGCAGCTGGGAAATTCAAAATCCCAGCTGCTGGTGATGCTTCACCCAGTGTTTAAGAAGAACGGGGCTGTAGGGGAAAAGAAGAAGGGGGGGACACCACATCATGACCACATTAAAGCACTAAAGTGTTCAGGATGTGTGAACGTGAAATTAAATAACGAAGTTGAGGTAAGTTACAAGAGGTGCAATGAGCTGTGGCAACTACCCCTACCCCTCCCCGAAATGTGTCCTGTTACCTCTTTCTCTTATTGCTGTTGTGGAGCCAATCCACAATCTGTTTATTCCTGCGACATATCGTGTAAGGTGCACAATCATCCTGGCACCGGAATGTCTGCTGCCCTTCATTATCAGTGATGTAGATGGCCATAGTATGTGAGGGGAAGGCAGGAGATAAAATCACATTTCATAAACAGAGCCCCCATACAGACTCATCACTGGAGGCACCAGATATGGAGGTTACTTAGGATCCATTGCTGCCATCATGCCCAGGTCAGCATTAGCTGTGAGTGAGAGGAGAGAAAACTAAGCACCCCCCTCTCATACGGATACAGTTTCCAGCTTATGTTACAGTTACAAGCATTTAGAATGCGCCAACAGGTTCTGTAGCACTGTACAATAGGAGAGACAGAATAACAAATACACACACACCAAAATGTAGGAGAGAGGACCCTGCTCAAGAGCTCACAATCTAAGAGGAGAGGGGCGAGACACTAGGTGAGGGTGAATAGAGTACAAGTAACGGGGTGCATGTGGGCTGTGTAGGAAGATGGAGCAAGACTTGAACAATGGGGGATTAAGGAATGAGCCGATAGACTTCCCTAAAGTAATGGGTTTTCAGCGATGTCTTGAATGACTGGAGACAGGGAGAGTCTGATGTTGTGGGGGAGGAAGTTCCATAGAAAGGGGGCAGCTCGGGAGAAGTCCTGAAGGTGGGAGTTGGGGGTTCGGGTACGAGGAGCAGATAACATCAGGTCATTGGCAGAGCGGAGTGGTCGGGACAGGATGTGCCTGTTAATTCACCCCTTAAGGACTGCTGACATACCCTGTACATCCTGTCCACGGGTCTCCCTTAGACCCGTGGACGTACAGGGTACTTCAGCAGCGCCTAGTCCCCCTCCCGCCAGATACTCACCTCCCTCGCTGGATCCCTCAGCGATCTGGCAGGGAGGAAGCCTGCCCATGTGATTTACATGGGCAGGCGAGGCTGATGACGTCGCCACGCTGCGTGGTGACGTCATCAGCAGGCGTCCCCATGCAAATCAATGGAGGGGAGGGGGGGCTCCTTCAGAGCCCTCTATCTCCCCAACCATTGAAGCTAGGGAGATGCATTAACCATTTCGCTGCCAAGTCACGTTTCGGCGCTAATTGGCGCCAAAATGGGATTCGAACCTGGAGGGGGGCTGACATCTTGGATGTCAGCCAAGCCTCCAGGTCCCCCCCCACCCACTGACAACCTCACCATATGTGTGAGGATGTCAGTGGGCCAGTTAACCATCTAGCTGCCATGTAGAGATAAGGGAGTCCTAAGGATCCCCTTATCTCCCGATCCATGGCAGCTAGATGGTCATCATTTGACATAATTTGAAAGGTCTGATCATGGCCTTTCCAATGATACCAAACATGACCAGGTTTGGTTTAAAAAGAAAATAAAAAAAAATAATAATAATAAAAAAATTAAATAAAATAAAAAAAATGTTTTTTTTTAAAGTTTTTTTTGTCTGGGGGGTTTAATTAAACAGGACCTAGGCTGTCATCTCAAAATAATTAGCACAAAATGGTCAGAATGAGCGCAGCGCACATAGGTGAACTGGCTCAGCAGTGAAAGGGATAAGGCTAGGGTCAGACTGAGGCAGTGCGAACGCGCGTTCTGGCGCACTTAATCACGGCCGTGCTAGCAGCAGATGCCGGGCAATGACGGCCAATATACGAAGTACGGTCGCACAAAAGTCCGGCTGCGCAACGCAAGTGGAAAATGAACGCATTTTTTCGAGAACGTTAAACCACTAGTACTGACGTACAGAGTGCGCTGCGTCCGCTAGAGGCGTGTGTGCGTGAATTGGAGATGTCAGACGCTGCTAATGTCCGGCCAACATAACGTCCAGATGCACAAAGTGTTTTATTGATGATCCGTACAAAATCACGGATGAAACTGCGCATAGTATGACCGCTATTGCGTATTCCGTGAAAAAATACGTCCATTCTTCGAACGCACATTTTCACGGACAACGTGAAAAATGCGTTAGTCTGACCCTAGCCTAAAAGGCAAAAACATGTAAAAATTGGGTATTTCTATTCTCGGGATAAAATTTTGAAACTATTTAGCCGGGGTCTTTATTGGTGGTTGTAGATTTACGAAAAAGTGTGTTTTTACCATTTTTTCATCATATTTCATATTTTTTTTATAGTAAATTATTGGATATGATGGAAATAATGGTATTTCTAAAAAGTGCATTTAATGGCGGGAAAAAGGGTGTATAATATGTGTGGGTTGAATAAACGAGTAAGAGGAAAATTTGACCTAAACACTAACAGCACAGAAACGTAAAAACAGCAGCGGTCACTAAAGGACGGATTTGTGTAAAACCGCCCGGTCACTAAGGGGTTAATAAGGGAGGAGATGTAGGCAGGGGCGCAGTTACAGAGAGCTTTGTATTAGAGGATCAGGATTTTGAAATTGATTCTAAAGGAAACAGGGAGCCAGTGTAGAGATTGACAAAGAGGTGAGGTTTGAGAGGTGCAGGAGGTGAGGTGCATGAGCCTGGCACATGCGTTCATTATAGACTGCAGAGGGAGAATCTGGGATCTTTTAAGAACAGAGAGAAGGTTACAGTAGTTAAGGCGGGAGATAATAAGAGTTTGGATGAGCATTTTAGCAGAGTCCTGATTAAGAAAGGGACGGACGTGTGCAATGGTTTTTAGGTGGAAGTAGCAAGATTTGGTTAATGACTGAATGTGAGGAGTAAAGGATAGATCGGAGTCCAAGAGGACCCCGAGGCAACAAGCCTGAGAGTTAGAAGTAATGGTGGCACCATTCACCTGAAGTGAAATGGGTACTAAAATGGAGGATTTAGAGGGAGGGAAGACAAGATGTTCAGTTTTAGAGAGGTTGAGCTTTAGGAAACAGGAAGTCATCCAATTGGAGACAGTCGAGAGGCAGGCTGTAACACAGTCCAGCGCAGGAGGAGAGAGATAGGGAGAGGAAAGGTAGATTTGGGTGTCATCAGCATAGAGATGATATTGGAGTCGATAGGAATAGATGAGGTTGCCCAGAGAGGCTGTATAGATTGAGAAGAGTAGGAGACCCAGACCAGAGCCTTGAGGTACCCCAACTGAGAGAGCAAGCGGAGGTGAAGAGACACCATACATGTCCCTGTATGTATATTATGTATAACTGTGTATCATATTAAGGTGTATAAAATGCTGGAATAAGTTACTAATAATCATAATGTCTTTCACCTTCATTTTCTCCAAACCAATGTCTGTCCTCAATCTTCTACTGTTGTCTAATTCTCATTCCCCCTCACCCTTAATGTCTGTCTCTCCATCTCTCATAATGTCTATTTCCCATCTCCTATAATGTCTATTTCCCATTTCCCCTTACTCATAATGTCTATTTCCCATCTCCTATTACCCATATTGTCTATTTCCCATCTCCCCTTACTCATGTCTATTTCCCATCTCCCCTTACTCATAATGCCTATTTCCCATCTCCCATTACCCATATTGTCTATTTCCCATCTTCCCTTACTCATGTCTATTTCCCATCTCCCCTTACTCATAATGCCTATTTCCCACCTCCTCTTACCCATAATGTCTGTCTCTCCATCTCCCCTTACTCATACTGTCTATTTCCCATCTCCCCTTACTCATAATGTCTTTTTCCCATCTCCCATTATGTCTATTTCCCATGTCCCCTTACCCATAATGTCTGTCTCCCCATCTCCCCTTACTCTTAATGGCTGTCTCCCCATCTCCCATTATCCATAATGTCTATTTCCCATCTCCCCTTACCCATAATGTCTATTTCCCATCTCCCCTTACTCATATGTCTATTTCCCATCTTCCCTTACCCATTATGTCTATTTCCCATCTCTCCTTACCCATAATGTCTGTCTCTCCATCTCCCCTTACCCATAATGTCTATTTCCCCATCTCCCCTTACCCATTATGTCTATTTCCCATCTCTCCTTACCCATAATGTCTGTCTCTCCATCTCCCCTTACTCATAATGTCTGTCTCTCATCCCCCTTTACCCATAATGTCTGTCTGTACATATCCTCTTACCTCTATTTTCTGTCTCCTTATCTCACCTTACCCACAATGTCTGCCTGTCCCCTTTGCAATACGTGTTATGGCAAGAAGAATATATCGAGAAAGCTGTCTGAGTGAGGATGAGAAGAACCAGGTCGAAGATGCAAAACAGAGAACCCTGAACATCCTGCACGATGCCCTGAAGAAAAAGGACCATCTCTTGGTGGAGAATCCGGAAGACCCAAGTAACCCACTAACCCTCAAAAATCTTACACTTATTAGTCCAACACTTGTACAAAATCTAATCAATGAACTTCAGAAAGTGTCGTTCAAGAAGAGCACAAATGTGTTCGACAAAATGCTTGCTAAACTCTGCGGAGGTGCAGAAAACCGAGTTATTTACTTGTGTCCATCATTCTGGAAACAATCAAAGCTCCTGGGATTATTTTCTCAACCTTGGACTTTAATACGCGAAGTCGCTCTTTTCCTGCAATATAAGGATCTAGTTTCTAGATTCTTGTTATGTGTCACTGGGAAAACAGACCAAGTACGAAATCAGAAAGTCTCTGCCAATGACATTTCATTTTCCTTTGCGTTCATGGCGCATGCAGGAACCTACACAGACGGCGCCTATTCCTGCTGCGGAGAGATGTCACGGGACACTGTCTGCGAGAAGGCTCTAATGAGCATCATGACAAGGTATTTCTATATATATTGCGATTATATTATTTAACCTCGCTTGCCGTCCGATTCTGACATATTTTGTATGTCAGAATCGGTACCATTTATTCGGCCCCCTGGCGGTAATCGAGTGTGGCAAGGGGTTAGATTTCACTGCTGAAAGCGGTAACCCCGAGCCACACTCGGGCTGGACACATACCTGTCCCTGTGCTCCCTCGCTGTCCCCCGCAGTCACCTCCGGCCAATCATGGCGTTCTTCTCGGTGCGATTGCAAGGAAAATACGATTGCAGAGGACATCGAGGGAACGCAGGGACAAGTATGTATCCAGCCTGAGTGTGGCTCAGGGTTACCACTTTCAACAGTGAAATTTAACCCCGAGCCACAGTCGAGAGAACCACCAGGGAGGTTAATATTCCCCACTTCTTGCTGTAGGGATTTAGAGATAGGCAAAGATACAAAACATAAAATTCTTTACTGTTGAAAGGCAACATGTACAATTAGAGACAGACCCGCTGCTTGTCTGCTGTGATGTCACATATTATATAAATGAAAACAACACATATTATGCTAAATATAAACCGTCTGATATGTTTTAAAGCGGTGCTCTATTCATCCTGACATCTTTATACAGTGGGCAGAATGTGGGGAGTGCCCCCTATCCCTCAGCTCCCCTGATCTCGTGGAATCTCTGGGTGAAGTGGAAGAGTTTCCGTCGCCCCCACCTAGCGTCACCAGCAGCTGGGATTTTTTAAATTCCCAGCTATCTGTCACCAGATCGGTCACTAGTGATGTCACACACTGTTACATTCTCAGCCCCCGCTGTGCTCCCTGGGGGGTCTGGGCAAGAAGGGGGACCGCTGGCTGGCTGGGTGCCAGCACTTTCTTCTGGCAAATCGGCATCTGAGGGGGCGGGGTCAGGTGTGGTCACCAGGAGCCACCGGCTTTAAAACAGGGATCGAGGAGTTGCCTCGTCGCCCTGTTGTGGAGTTTGTTTCACGCACTGCTACTTCCTGTATCTGATTGAATTTACTGTTGACGACCCTGCCTTGTATGAGATTCCTGCTCCTGTAGTTTGGTTTGACTAGGGATGAGCCGAACACCCCCGTGTTCGGTTCGCATTCGAACTCGAACAATTTCAAAAGTTCGAGTTCGAACGCGAACACGAACCGAACTCAATGCAAGTCAATGGGACTCAAAAGTTCAGTTTTTAGAGTGCCCTGCAAGAGGGCATATATGCAAGATATTTGCCATAAAAGGTGTATGGGGGTCTGGGTAGTGCCCTGGGGGACAGGAAACAAGGACAATTTTTTTTTTTAAAAAAAACCGATTTTAAAGGAACATTGAGTTTTCCATGAAATAAGGGTTAAAAATAAAAACAAAAAATTCCTTCAAATATCGTGCCTAGGAGGTCCCCATAACCTGGCCGTGAAGTGGCGGATTTTTTGGATGTATAGAAACATTTAAAAACAAACAAATGACATTTCAAATGACGGTAAAAGGTTTTCCATTAATCTATTCATAAACAACTGCTTGTGGCGGCAGTCTGTATTAAAAAAGGAGACATTTTAAGACACGCAGAACAAGTTTAGTGATTTTTTGGCTAAATTATGGTGAAACTTATGCAGGCTTTGGATGAAAGTAACAATAGGTGCTTTAAAATTGGGCCTTTAGTGTTGGCAACAGTGCCGTCACACCGTAACCCCTCTGTGGTATTGTGGAAGAGTGCAGGGTTGGACCCTGCGGTCCAAAAAATTCAAATGATATGAATCTGGTAATATAGGCGTCAGTGTCAGTGAAGCCAAATATTGTGCCTCTGATGGCAGCAAGTGCCTTCACACCGTAACCCCTTTGTGGTATTGTGGAAGAGCGCAGTGGTGGAGGTTTTGTGAATGCAGAAGAGATCCCCGATCTATTCCGTTACGTCAGCATCAGGGGATTGATAGCTGCTGATCCAAGACTGATTCATTTTTATAAATGTCAGCCGGTCTACAGAGTCGGTGGACAGATGCACTCTTTTGTCGGTGACAAAACCTCCAGCGGCACTGAACGTCCTTTCAGAAAGCACGCTGGATGAAGGGCAACCTAGTAGCTGCATAGCATTTGGCTAAGTTCTGGCCAGTGATCCAATCTCAACACCCAGTGAGCCAGTAGATCATCTGCTGGAAAGGTATCCAGGTCTGCCCTTGCCCCTAGGTAGTCCTGCACCATATGGTGAAGACACTGGCAATGGGTGCCTACATTTGACGTTCTTGGGCGTCGTGGACTAAAAAAATTTAAAAAGGCATCAGTCAAGCGGCCCCGGCCTTCACCGCTCTTTGTCTGATCATCCGCAGTCTCAGAAGCACCTGTGTCATCACTTGGTAACCTACCAGTGCCTGGAAAGGTGTTACACAAGTGTCGCTTTAGAGCGTACTCAAGTTGTTTCATCCTGTCCTCCCTCTGTGCGGGCAGGATGAGCTCTGCAACTTTACCCTTGTATTGTGGATCAAGAAGGCTTGCCAACCAGTAATGATCCCTCTCCTTGATAGCACGAATCCTGGGGTCCTTTACCAGGCTTTGCAGGATAAGGGAAACCATGCAGCGTAGGTTGGAGGTGGCATTAGCTTCCGAGTCTTCCTGGTCAATGAGGATGACCCCATCGTGCATTTTTTCCTCCCAGCCGCGTACTAGTCCTTGGGTTTCTGGGAACACAAAACCCTCCCTTGAGGAATCCCCACCTTCAGTGCCTCCACGACTTAAATATTCCTCCTCCTCCTCATCCTCCTCCTGTCTGATCTGAGGACCCGCAGGAATGTTGTCTGTGTAAAGACTGGGGCCTTGAGAGCTAGGGAAGGCCTCCTCTTCCTCCTGCTGCTCTGCCTCTAGTGCCACATCTATAATTCCTCGCAGAGTGCGCTCCAGCAGGAACACTAAAGGAATTGTGTCACTGATTCATGCACTGTCCCTGCTCACCATCCTCGTTGCCTCCTCAAATGGTGACAGTACAGTGGATGCATCCTTGATCATCAGTCACTGCGGGGGGGGGGAGAAAAACCAAGTTGACCTGAACCTGTCCTTGTGCCATACTCACACAGGTACTCGTTGACGGCCCTCTGCTGTTTGTGCAGACGCTGCGGCATTGCTAATGTCGAGTTCCACCTGGTGGGCATGTCACAGATCAGACGGTTTGTGGGAAGGTGGAATTCTCTTTGAATTTATGCCAGGCGAACACTTGCTGGGAATGACCGTCTGAAGTGGCTGCAGACTTTTCTGGCCTGGCTGAGAAGCTCTGTTAGCCCTGGGTACCTGGTTAGGAAATGCTGTACCACCAGATTTAGGACGTGTGCTAGGCATGATACATGCGTCAACTTACCCTGGCATAGGGCGGAGAGAAGGTTGCTGCCATTATCACAGACGACCATTCCCAGCTCAAGCTGGTGTGGTGTTAACCATCTCTGCACCTGCCCCTGCAGAGCTGACAGAATTTCTGGCCCGGTGTGGCTCCTGTCCCCTAAACAAACCAGCTCAAGCACAGTATGGCATCTTTTTGCTTGAACCATTGCGTAGCCCCTGCCACTTAAACGCAGTTTAACTGCCACTTCGCCAGAGACAAAGAAGGAGGAGGAGGAAGAGGGAGAGGTGGTGGTGGAGCAGACAGACCTCATACAAGCAGCTTTCTGGAGGCGTGGTGGATGAACAAGCTCCAGCACAGAGCCCCGTCTTTGATCCCTCCCAGCTGCAATCAGAGTTACCCAGTGTGCCGCGAAGGAAATGTAACAGCCCTGTCCATGCTTGCTGGACCATGTGTCTAAAGTCACATGCACCGTGCTGCTGACTGCCTTTCCCAACGACTCCATAACATTGTCTTCCACGTGCTGGTATAGTGCTGGAATGGCCTTCCGTGAAAAGAAATGGCGGTTTGGAACCTGCCACTGTGGTACAGCACATTCAGCAAATTCACGGAAGGAAGCAGAGTCCACCAGCTGGAAAGGCAGCAGCTGTAATGCCCTAATTCTGGGACCTCTGTTTCTGTGCAATGCAGGGGTGTTGCAAATGACATGTGTGGCAATAAAGCCAAAGTTGTTCCACCTTAAGGCACACAACCTGCTTCTATGTTATACAGTGGATCATTGTTTCTCAATTCATGCAAAAGGGTCTAGAGTCCAGGGTGGCACTGTTGCCACAAATATCCAGGGTGGCGCTGTTGCCACAAAGATCCAGGGTGGCGCTGCTGCCACAAAGATCCAGGGTGGCGCTGTTGCCACAAGGGCCCAGGGTGGTACTGTTGCCACAGGGGCCCAGGGTGGCGCTGTTGTTACAGGAACACAGCATAAAGATAAACTTGTCTGTTCTGCACATTGTATTGTGCCTATGTCCATTCCTGGCGGGAGGCCAGTTTTGTCTCTTTCTGGCAAAGTGTCAGCGGTGCCAGAACCTGACACATTGCCAATGATGACTGAAAGCTGTTTGCCAGCGGTACCAGTGATGCCCATGCTGAGCTTCAAGGAAGCTGTCTCCATGCCTCTTGTGGGCCAAGTGCCCTCCATGCCTCTTGTGGGCCAAGAGCCCTTCACGCCTGTTGTGGACCGAGAGCCCTTCACGCCTGTTGTGGGCCGAGAGCCCTTCACGCCTGTTGTGGGCCGAGAGCCCTTCACGCCTGTTTTGGGCAATGAGCCCTTACTGCCTGTTTTGGGCAATGAGCCCTTCCTGTCTGCTGATGAGTCAGTTGTGCCATTATTGTGCTACGAGTCAGCCGTGCCCATGTCCAGCTGCTAGGCAGCCGTGCCCATGTTCTGCTGCGAGGCAGCCGTGCCCATGTTCTGCTGCGAGGCAGTTGTGCCCATATTCTGCTGCGAGGCAGCAGTGCCCATGTTCTGCTGCGAGGCAGCCGTGCCCATGTTCTGCTGCAAGGCAGCCGTGCCCAGGTTCTGCTGCGAGGCAGCAGTGCCCATGTTCTGCTGCGAGGCAGCCGTGCCCATGTTCTGCTGCGAGGCAGCCGTGCCCATGTTCTGCTGCGAGGCAGGCGTGCCCATGTTCTGCTGCGAGGCAGCCTTGCCCATGTCCTGCTATGAGCCAGCTGTGCCAATACTGAGATTTTGAGTCAGCTGTGCCAATGTCTTGCAGCGAGACAACAGTGTCATTGTCCTGCCCACATTAACACATGAGACCACTGTGCCCTTGTCCCACAGTGGGTCCAGTGTTGTTCCTACCATTGTCTTGCCAAGTGTGGGCGCTGAGCCCTTCATGTGTAATTCGGGCAATGTGCCCCTAATGCAATATGCCAATAACACTCCCAAGCTGTGTGTCAGCGGTAACACTCCCAAGCTGTGTGTCAGCAGTACCCCTCCCAAGCTGTGTGTCAGCGGTAACACTCCCAAGCTGTGTGTCAGTGGTACCCCTCCCAAGCTGTGTGTCAGCGGTACCCCTCCCAAGCTGTGTGTCAGCGGTAACACTCCCTAGCTGTGTGTCAGCGGTAACACTCCCAGGTGGGGACTAACTCCTTCATGTCTGGTTTGGACCAAGAGCCCCTCATGTCAGCCCTTGATGGCATGCTGCCAGGTATGTCTGTTTCTGCTTATTTGCCAGTCCTGCCAGTTACTGGAGATGATCCAATCAAATATGATACTGGCAAAGAATCAACCTTGTTTCTGTCAAGGGCTGTAGTCACTGTGCCCAAGTCCCAGGGTGAATCTAGTAATACCAGGCTTCATTCTAGGTCTAAGGAAGCCTGGCACAATGATGGAGCTACATCCAATTTAACCGGTACTACCATCTCAAAGTCTAGCCCTGTACCCGAGGGTTATATACGATCCCCATGCGGGATGTTGTTTCGTGAGGCACGCTGGGCCATGATCAAGAAAGACTCTAATGTTTGGAGATGTTTTGAGGAGGATTCTGATGACTCGGATGGTCAGCAGTATATTCCCCCAGAGGAGATGTGTAGAACTAGCAAGGTGCCAATAGTACCATATCCTGACGCTGTACAATGTCCTGACGATGTCCCATGTTCTGATGGTGTGCCTGCTTTAGGCAATAAGCCCTTTATGTCTGGTACAGGTGATGCTGGTGAGCTGCCAGTCTTGCCAGAAGCTGGTGAACTGTCGGTTAATCATAGGTCAAGCCTTGAGTCAGCGATACCCAAAGTATGTCATAAGACCTCTGTGCCCAAGTCTCACAGTGGGTCCATTGCTGTCAAATCCACTTGTGGGGTCGAGAAGTCTCCAATCTTGTGGTGTTAAGCAGATAACCAAGTCTGCCTCTACTATTGCCGTGTCGTGTGCAGTGGCGTAGTGTGGGGGGGGCAGGGGGGCCGTGGCCCCGGGTGCAGTTTTGTTAGGGGCGCATAATTTCTTTTGAAATTATGCGCAGCTAAAACTTGTGGCCCGACTGACCCGCCGGGCCCTCGGGCGCCGCCCAAGGGCCCGCGGGTTGAGGGGACCCAGATGCCGGGCAGCGGGAGTGCCTGCCCGGTCCTAAACAGTGAGTCCGTCCTGTTGAAGGGGAGGCGGCTGCGTGCAGGCGCAGGTCACGTGGTCCGTCTAATCAGGTGGTACTGAGTCTCTGTACACCTGACTGGCCAGACCGCGTGACCTGCGCACGCACGCAGCTGCCTCCCCTTCAACAGGACGGACTCGCACGCTGTTCAGGACCGGGGCGGGCAGGCACTCCCGCTGCCCGGGAGCTGGGGCAATATCCAGGTGAGAGTTGGGGCATATCCATGAGCTGGGGCAAATCCATGTGCTGGGGCAAATCCATGTGCTGGGGCAAATCCATGTGCTGGGGCAAATCCATGAGCTGGGGCAAATCCATGAGCTGGGGCATATCCATGTGATGGCCAAATCCATGAGCTGGGGCAAATCCATGTGCTGGGGCAAATCCATGAGCTGGGGCAAATCCATGTGCTGGGGCAAATCCATGTGCTGGGGCAATTCCATGAGCTGGGGCAAATCCATGAGCTGGGGCATATCCATGAGCTGGGGCAAATCCATGAGCTGGGGCAAATCCATGTGCTGAGGGGCAAATCCATGAGCTGGGGCAAATCCATGAGCTGGGGCAAATCCATGAGCTGGGGCATATCCATGAGCTGGGGCATATCCATGTGCTGGGGCAAATCCATGTGCTGGGGCAAATCCATGAGGTGCTGGGGCATATCCATGTGCTGGGGCAAATCCATGAGCTGGGGCAAATCCATGTGTGAGCTGGGGCAAATCCATGAGCTGGGGCAAATCCATGTGTGAGCTGGGGCAAATCCATGTGTGAGCTGGGGCAATATCGATAACGTGTTCACAGGTTGGGGGGGGCACACAATTCTTGGCTGGCCCCGGGCGCTGACAACCCACGCTACGCCACTGGTCGTGTGAGGTGGTCACCAGTTCTGGATCTCGTTCAAGGAGAAGACGCAAGAAGGGGACTAACCGTAGCCGACCTGGGACTGATGATGCACTCTGTTCAAGGTCCGAGGTACTCAAGCCGTCAGGCCCTTGGGTACGAGACTCTAGCCCGGTTGCCGAGGGTTGTGTACAAGCCTCTAATGGTGCGGTGATATGCACAGAGGACCTGGAGGTTTATGAAAGAGCTCTGCTTGCTCAGAGACATAATGACTTTGAGTCTGATTGGGATTCCAATGGGTACTGGTGACTGTTGGTCTTATCCGTTTTCGTGCCGTCGTCCATGTTTTCTTTCTTGGGTGCCCGGAAGGTCACCCGTAAGGGAGGGGGTTATGTCACGTCTCGGCCTTGCCCCCTGGTGGTGAAGGGTTCATAAAACAGGAAGTGTGTATAAATATATACACTACACAGTGTGGGCGCCTATTACTAGGTGGTCAGTTAAAGTGCTAAGTGTGGTGCTAATAAATAGTCAAATGCTGCCTATAGTATGGTAAAAACACATAAAAAACAACCAAAATATGTGTCAAGATACAGATAAAAAGCGGAAAACCATACGGCGCATATAGTGCAATTAATAAGTTAATAAATCAATGGATGTATAAAATCCATAAAAAGGCAGTGTGAAATTCATAAAAATGTAAAATACTTCAAAAAGGTAAGAAGGTTATTAAAACATCAATGAAAGTGCATAGAATAAAGTCCAGGTCTAAAGTCAAATGTGCAAAAAAAGTGCTCAAATATAAAGTAGTTCTGTTACTCAAAAAATGCTGATGAGGGATGATGTGCTGATCTTCTCTAAAGTGCTGGTGTCGAATCCTTTTATTCGTCAGTGTTCCTCAAAGAAAACATATCACAGAAAGAAATGATAGTGCAGACAGTCAGGGCAGGATTGCTCAAATTGTTGAAATCAACGTCTGAACCACTCACATTTGTGGGAGCCTGCAAGGTCCCGGCTCAAGGAAAAACAGCCTGCAGCCAAATATAGGGTGGCACTTCCCTTCTTTCTATCCGTAGTGGAGGCTAGGTAAAGCAAAGAGAATCGGGAGACGGCACTCCCATAGCGTAACACTGCGTATATATGGAGATGTGAAGAAGAAAAAGTAAATCACACTCACCGATTCTGGAGCCTCGTAATGTCAGGCTCAATGTGTATAGCCCTGGGTTCTCTTAAGGGTGGAAGCCCAAACCTCTAGGGTTATTCAGAGAGCGGTGAAAAGCAGGAGAATGACTGGAGGATGGACCTAGAATTTTCCATTCTCCAGTCATTCTCCTGCTTTTCACCGCTCTCTGAATAACCCTAGAGGTTTGGGCTTCCACCCTTAAGAGAACCCAGGGCTATACACATTGAGCCTGACATTACGAGGCTCCAGAATCGGTGAGTGTGATTTACTTTTTCTTCTTCACATCTCCATATATACGCAGTGTTACGCTATGGGAGTGCCGTCTCCCGATTCTCTTTGCTTTACCTAGCCTCCACTACGGATAGAAAGAAGGGAAGTGCCACCCTATATTTGGCTGCAGGCTGTTTTTCCTTGAGCCGGGACCTTGTAGGCTCCCACAAATGTGAGTGGTTCAGATGTTGATTTCAACAATTTGAGCAATCCTGCCCTGACTGTCTGCACTATCATTTCTTTCTGTGATATGTTTTCTTTGAGGAACACTGACGAATAAAAGGATTCGACACCAGCACTTTAGAGAAGATCAGCACATCATCCCTCATCAGCATTTTTTGAGTAACAGAACTACTTTATATTTGAGCACTTTTTTTGCACATTTGACTTTAGACCTGGACTTTATTCTATGCACTTTCATTGATGTTTTAATAACCTTCTTACCTTTTTGTAGTATTTACATTTTTATGAATTTCACACTGCCTTTTTATGGATTTTATACATCCATTGATTTATTAACTTATTAATTGCACGATATGCGCCGTATGGTGAAGGGTTCATGTCTGGTTTTTTCCCTGTGGTGTGTCTGGCTGTGCTGTCTAGGGCTGATCTGGGGTTCTGTTATGATCTCCTGGTCTGGGGTCACATGGACCAATCACACGGTCCCACTCCCTATATATTCCCAGCAGCACAGAGCCTCGTTGACGGTTTGTGGAGTTTCATGGTGGTTCTGTCTGGTTTGTGTTCCTGCAAAGCATTCATGTCCAAGTCTTTTCTGGTTCTGACCTCGGCTTTATTCCTGACTATCCCTTCTGCCCACTCCTGGTACTGTATATTCTGATCTGTTGCCTACCTCTGCCTGTATGACGATTCTTGTATGTTTCATGTTTTATGTACCTAGTCTGTCTTAGTCTAGTATATATTCAGAGGCCGCTTATAAGGACATCTTTAGTGTAGTCTGTCTGTTTTGTTGACTGCCCTGCAGCCTACTCAATTCACGGATTGTCAGGTATATCATTGTGTTGCTGTCTGTTTTGTTGACTGCCCTGCAGCCTACTCTATTCACAGATTGTCAGGTATATCATTGTGTTCTCTGTCTGTTTTGTTGAATGTCCTGCGGCCTGCTCAATTCACAGATTGTCAGGCGTGTCTTTGTGTCTTTGTGTTTCTGAGCATGTGCTAAGTGGTCTGTCGGTCTTGAAGCCTTCGGAGCTTAGTGGCAATTCAGTTCCGTTTTTTGATGCTCCTTTGGTTTTGGAGAAATCAGTCTGTCCTTGTGTCCAGTCAGTAACTCACCTGCCTTAAGGGCTTCACTCCTTGGTCCCAACCACCACGATGGCCCAAGCAGGGGTTAACCATTACAGCAGTGAGAAGTAACACACAGATTACAACAATTCCCAGATATTTTGTAGAAATGAGACCCCCCCCCAATAGCTGCTGGCAGACTGGCAGTGAGAACACACACTAACAATCTCCTCTCAAAAAACACGTGCTGAAGCACTGTGTGAAGCCTTATATAGTGTGCTGCGGGACTTAGCTCTGTGAGCCCATGATTGGGCAAAATTTGCCTAATCAGGACTCTGGGCCGTGATTGGCATAGTCTTGCACCTGTCTTGCACCTAAACTGTGGTCAGGTGCAGGCTGTAGCCAATTTGCAAGCTTCAGGCCAGTGGAAAAGTGCATTGTGGTCCATTGTGGTGCATTGCATCTCTGACCACCACCTTCTCTCTTTCAACCTATCTGGACTTCCTAAACACCCTGCTCCCCCACCCCGCACACACACACTCGCAGAAATCTACAGGCTGTGGATCCCCATCAATTCTCCAATCTACTTCACCACCTCCCTCACACCTCATCCTTCTCCTGCCCTGATGCTGCCACTAATCACTACAACACTACGCTTATCTCCGCTCAAGACACTCTTGCTCCTCTTCGACTCTGTAAGGCCCCACGCCGCCAGCTTCAGCCCTGGCACACCCTCCAGACTCGCTACCTGCAAAGATGCTCTCGCACTGCAGAGCGTGCCTGGAGGAAATCCCGCTCTGAAGCTGATTTTGTTCACTTCAAGTTTATTCTTCGGTCATACACCTCTGCCCTTCACTTGGCCAAACAATTCTTCTCATCTCTTATATCTACGCTGTCCTCCAACCCTAAACGGCTCTGGTTCACCTTCAACACCCTCCTCTACCCACCCGCACCTCCCCCCACAGCTGCCTCCAGCGCTCAAGACCTGGCAGACTACTTCCTCAGTAAAACTAACTATCAGAAGCAACATCCCAACACAAGATAGTTATCTGCCACCTCCACTCCCACAGGTCCCCTCTGCCGCTTCCTCCCAGCCACTGAGGAGGAAGTCAATTCCTTATTGTCCTCCTAACATCTCACCACGTGCCGCTCGACCCCATTCCCTCACATCTAATCCTCCCCTCTCCTCCTCCCTCACCCCTGCTCTCACACACATCTTCAACCTATCTCTCTCCACCGGCTCCTTTCCATCCGCCTTCAAACACGCGCTAGTTACCCCTTTACTAAAGAAACCATCCCTCGATCCCAACTCTCCATCCAACTACCGCCCTGTATCCTGCTTCCCTTCACATCAAAGCTCTTAGAAAAACTAGTCTTCAACCGCCTCTCCCTCTTCCTGCCATCCAATTCCCTACTTGACCCCCTGCAATCTGGCTTCTGTCCCCTACACTCAACTGAAACTGCCCTCACCAAAGTCACCAACGACCTCCTAACTGCTAAAACACGGCCACTGTTCTATTCTCATCCTGCTTGACCTCTCGGCTGCTTTTGACACTGTTGACCACCCCCTCCTTCTGCAGACACTCAGCTCTCTTGGTCTGTGACACTGCACTCGCTTGGGTTGACTCCTATTTATCAAACAGGTCCTTCTCTGTGTCCTTTGCTGGTAACTCCTCCTCTTCATTGCCTCTATCTGTTGGTGTACCTCAAGGCTCTGTCCTTGGTCCTCTGCTCTTTTCCATCTACACCTCCTCCCTGGCAAAATCATTAACAGCTTTGGCTTTAATTACCACCTCTACGCTGATGACACTCAGATCTACCTCTCTACCCCTGATCTCTCCCCCTGTCCTTTCCAAAGTCAGTGACTGTTTATCTGGCATCTCCTCCTGGATGGCCTCCCACCACCTAAAGATCAACATGTCAAAGACTCAGCTCCTACTTATTCCTCCCTCCAATGCCTCCCCACCTCCTGACTTCTCTATCACGGTGGAGGGTATGACTATCCCTCATCAAGTCAGGTTTGCGGTCTTGGAGTTATACTTGACTCTGCTCTTTCCTTCATCCCCCCACATCAAGTCTCTTTCCTCCTCCTGCCGCTACCAATTGCATAATATTTCCAGAATTCGGCCATTTCTTACCGCTGTCACCACAAAACAACTCATACATGCCCTGGTAATCTCCCGATTTGACTATTGCAATAATCTCTTATCTGGCCTCCCTCTGTCCCGCCTCTCCCCCCTACAATCCATCCTGAACGCCTCCGCCAGGCTAATTCACCTCACCCACCGCTCTGTCTCTGCCGCTCCCCTCTGCGAGTCCCTTCACTGGCTCCCCATCCACTGCAGAATTAAGTTCAAAATCCTTATCCTTACCTACAAAACCCTCACTAACTCAGCTCCCCACTACCTGTCCTCACTAATCACCAAATACAACCCAGCCCGCTCCCTAAGGTCAAACAGTGACCTGCGCCTAGCTTCTCCCCGCATCACCTCTTCCCATGATAGACTGCAGGACTTCTCACGCGCAGCCCCCACTTTCTGGAACGCTCTCCCTCGTACTGTCAGACTTTCCCCTAATTTCTCTTCCTTCAAACGCTCCCTTAAAGCATTCCTATTTAGGAAAGCCGACCACCCAACTCACTGACGCAACCATCAATCACAATCACCTTGCAGTCCTCTCCTCCTGTTTCCAACCCCAACCCCTCTAAATTGTGAGTTCCTACGGGAATAGGGCCTCATCTCCTACTGTACTGTTTGTCAAATGTTGTTCAATGTATTGTAACCCTGTCTATACTGTGCCTATTGTACAGCGCTGCGGAATATGCTGGCACTTTATAAATAATAATAATAATTGCGGGGGAACATGCTGCGAACACGCGGAAATGTTCGAAGTTCGCGAACTTACGAACTGGCGATGTTCGAATTGAACTCCGAACACATCGAACCGAACAGCTCATCCCTAGCTTTGACCACTCTCTCTCTATCGTGTATATTACACTGTTTGCGTGTTTTAGTGAGTTAACCCCATGCTGGTTGCTGGGTTGATCGCTCGCTGTTTGGGTTCTGTCCCATCACGTTTAGGGGTATCGCTTGTAACCCTCCGGGGTCCCTTTACCCAGGCTACTACTCATGTTAATGTTTTTGCAAAGACCACGATAACAAACGATTGTTTATTTCTGTTTAAAGTTATTTCTAATCGCATCTCTGTACATATTAGCAATACCACAATACAAAAAGAAAGTGGCTCGGTCCTCCATTTTCCTACAGAGCACCACAATTATGGAATAACCTCCCAGACACCATCAAATCTTCCCCCAGTCTTAAGTCACTCAAGAGCTCCTTATTAACATACCTCAATACGAAATGCACCTGTAAACATGTAACACAATGACTTTATTTCCTACATATTTATTTTCTGTTAATCTGTATATTTGTGGGGGGTTTTTTTAAGATCTTGTATTGTATTACTTTGTATTTCTGTAACAATTCAATGTTCTTGAACCCAGGACATACTGAAAACGAGAGAAATCTCAATGTATCCTTCCTGGTAAACTACTTTATAAATAAATAAATAAATTAGCAATAACAATCCTGTATGCAAGTCAGTACCTTCTGAGAGTCACCAGGTATCTACTAATCTTAAGTATTTACCAGAACGATCGGTTTCTGCATCTCTGACTGCCTGCACCTTGAATACTTCACGGACTTTCGTTCCACGTATGGTGTTTCTGAGCGTGTCCTAGGCTTTCTGTCGGTCTTAAAACCCTCGGAGCCTAGAGGCAATTCAGCTAGTCCTTTGAGTCCCTGGCTCTTGAGTTGCAACCTGTATTTTATGCAATTTCTGTGTTAAGGGCAACAATACTTTCTTGATTAAGAATCTCAACTCCGCTACTCTTGGAAGCGATATAGCTACCGTTACACACACAGAGAGCTCTATCACCTCATTAACGCTAGCGCTAGGGCTCACATAGACGATCGTTGGCGCTAGGTTAAAAGAGGTTTCCACAGGCCATCCAGGTTACATCCTGATCGCTAACGAGTTAAAAAATCCATTAGCGCATCGATAATGGCGCTTTCTAGTACGAGCTTACTGTACTTTGTACTCCCTATACTTAGGATCACATAGTCCTAACGCTAATTACCGCACCACTGCGGCTAACTGAGAAGTTAGCTACAGCTCTATGCTGGTGCTTCTGCAGAATCAGTAACCAGATACTCATCCAGTGGAGGCTCGTCCATTGGGGCTCCAGGGGTAGCGCCCCACCAGTTTTTTGGCACAAAAAGAATAAAAATAAATAAGTAAAATTCTTTGTATAGACTAAAGATAAATTAATTTTCCCTTGTGAGGGTTAAGGGGGTATAGTCAAGGATGACAAGCTGTGGATGTTTGTTTTTTTTTAAAAATTAAATCATAATATTCAACACCCTCCTCTACCCACCTGCACCTCCCCCCACAGCTGCCTTCAGCGCTCAAGACCTGGCAGACTACTTCCTCAGTAAAACTCTAACTATCAGAAGCAACATCCCAACACAAGATAGTTATCTGCCACCTCCATTCCCACAGGTCCCCTCTGCCACCCTCTGCCGCTTCCTCCCAGCCACTGAGGAGGAAGTCAATTCCTTATTGTCCTCCTCACATCTCACCACGTGCCCGCTCGACCCCATTCCCTCACATCTAATTCCTCCCCTCTCCTCCTCCCTCACCCCTGCTCTCACACACATCTTCAACCTATCTCTCTCCACTGGCTCCTTCCATCCGCCTTCAAACACGCGCTAGTTACCCCTTTACTAAAGAAACCATCCCTAGACACCAACTCTCCATCCAACTACCGCCCTGTATCCCTGCTTCCCTTCACATCAAAGCTCTTAGAAAAACTAGTCTTCAACCGCCTCTCCCTCTCCTGTCCTCCAATTCCCTACTTGACCCCCTGCAATCTGGCTTCCGTCCCCTACACTCAACTGAAACTGCCCTCACCAAAGTCACCAACGACCTCCTAACTGCTAAAAAACACGGCCACTATTCTATTCTCATCCTGCTTGACCTCTCAGCTGCTTTTGACACTGTTGACCACCCCCTCCTTCTACAGACCCTCAACTCTCTGGGACTCGGTGACACTGCACTTGCTTGGGTTGACTCCTATTTATCCAACAGGTCCTTCTGTGTGTCCTTTGCTGGTAACTCCTCCTCTTCCTTGCCTCTATCTGTTGGTGTACCTCAAGGCTCTGTCCTTGGTCCTCTGCTCTTTTCCATCTACACCTCCTCCCTGGGCAAAATCATCAACAGCTTTGGCTTTAATTACCACCTCTAGCTGATGACACTCAGATCTACCTCTCTACCCCTGATCTCTCTCCCCCTGTCCTCTCAAAAGTCAGTGACTGTTTATCTGGCATCTCCTCCTGGATGGCCTCCCACCACCTAAAGATCAACATGTCAAAGACTGAGCTCCTACTTATTCCTCCCTCCAATGCCTCCCCACCTCCTGACTTCTCTATCACGGTGGAGGGTATCGCCATCTCCCCATCAAACCAAGTTCGCTGTCTTGGAGTTACACTTGACTCTGCTCTTTCCTTCATCCCCCACATCCAGTCTCTTTCCTCCTCCTGCCGATACCAACTGCGTAATATTTCCAGAATTCGCCATTTCTTACGCTGTCACCACAAAACAACTCATACACGCCCTGGTAATCTCCCGACTCGACTATTGCAATAATCTCTTATCTGGCCTCCCTCTCCCCCGCCTCTCCCCCCTACAATCCATCCTGAATGCCTCCGCCAGGCTAATTCACCTCACCCGCCGCTCTGTCTCTGCCGCTCCCCTCTGCGAGTCCCTTCACTGGCTCCCCATCCACTGCAGAATTAAGTTCAAAATCCTTATCCTTACCTACAAAACCCTCACTAACTCAGCTCCCCACTACCTGTCCTCACTAATCACCAAATACACCCCAGCCCGCTCCCTAAGGTCAACAGTGACCTGCGCTTAGCTTTCTCCCCGCATCACCTCTTCCCATGATAGACTGCAGGATTTCACACACGCAGCCCCCACTCTCTGGAACGCTCTCCCTCGTACTGTCAGACTTTCCCCTAACTTCTCTTCCTTCAAACGCTCCCTGAAAACATTCCTATTTAGGGAAGCCTACCACCCAACTCACTGACGCAACCATCAATCACTCTCACCTTACAGTCCTCTCCTCCTGTTTCCAACCTCAACCCACCTAGATTGTGAGTTCCTACGGGAATAGGGCCCTCATCTCCTCCTGTACTGTTTGTCAAATGTTGTTCAATGTATTGTAACCCTGTCTATACTGTGCTTATTGTACAGCGCTGCGGAATATGCTGGCGCTTTATATAATAAAGAATAATAATAATAATAATAAGGGGAGTAGAAACAACTAAGAATCTCACATATGGGCGTTTTTGCCCTTTATCCTGCCTGGGGGCATTTGACACATGCTCTTTGTGTCTTTATAGCAAGGGTCTGCCCCCAGGCCATTCAACTGCCTTTAGGACATCTGCGGAAAGCGTCCCTCCAGCATGGCTAGCACTTTCATTCCCTAACAGCTATAAAAAGGACAGCCCCACATCAAGAAGAGGGATGGCCAAAAGCAGGAGCACGGAGATGGGCATTGCTGATTAATCAGGAGAGCTGCAATGTTCAGGAGAGGCGAGAATGCCCCCCTCTCTGCATGTGTCCATGCACCCCTTCCATTAACCACCTCCTGTATGGACCTATAGTGCCCCCTACTGCACTGGGTTATGGCTGCAGATCGGCCGGGGCCTGTGACGTTCAGCCAGGACCTGCAGCTAGGAATCGACTGGGGCCTGTGTCAGACGTTCGGCCGAGGCCTGCATCAGGCGGTCAGCCGGGGCCTAAGGCTGAAGATCGGCCGTGGCCTGCAGCTGCCGGGGGGGGAACCACTGGGCCCTAAAGAAGTTCATCGACTGGGATCTTGAGTACGTCAGCCATGCAGCTTATGAAGGAAGAGGTGTCTGGCAGGGGAGTAAACGGTCCTGCGGCCCCTCAAGGTTTTCCTTTTCTCTCCCGTTTGTAGTATCACAGGCACTTACTCGATAATCTCAGCATGTTATATGGCCAGGGTTTATCTGTGTATCCATCTACACCCATAAACCATGGCCAGATCCCATGCTGTGAGAATTGAGCAAGCGCTTGTGATACTACAGACAGGGGAGAGAAAAGGAAAACCTGCAGGGGTAGCAGGACCGTTTATGGAAGTGTGAATGTAGAAATCCACAGTAATAAAACTCACAGTAATGAATGCGGAGTATGATGAAGCTCCAAAGCAATAAAACTGACAGTAATGTGCAGTATGTATGAGTGTATCACAGAATCTGCAGAAATAAAACTCACACTCATACACACCGCACATTACTGTGAGTTTGATTGCTGTGGATTCTGTGATACAGTAATGTGCGGTGTGTATGAGTGTATCACAGAATCCACAGCAATCAAACTCACAGTAATGTGCGGTGTGTATGAGCGTATCACATATCTATGAAACACGTAGGGGGTTATTTCACTAACCACTGTAGTTTGCCATTGTTGCAACAACGTAAAATTTTGGCATTTCCTAAAGGCAAATTAATTAATGAAGGTTCTCCTACCATTTGAATTTCCCTTTGGGGAACACACAAAACAATGGTGGATTTTACCTGTAACGGCAGTACACTACAGTTGATAATGAATAACCTCCATAGTAATGTTAATTATGTAAAGCTCTGCTTTATTTTTTTATTCTTTTAATGTAACGGACTAGTTTTATAACTCTCTCTTTGCAGGGTGGCTCCTTTTTCCAGGCATCAAATGATCTGTGCCGGGTCTATAGCAGACAGTATTCGGTAAGAGGATTTCAGATTATTAAGAGGTGAGCTTAAAATACAAATGTAGGTGGGACCTAACCAACGGGGTGTGCCAAGGTGCCCCTCCAGGCTCAAACGTCACCAGACGCCACTGTACTCACCTCTCATCCCGTGGCCCAATCCGCCGCTTCTGCCTGCTGGGAGCAGAGTGAGACTGGGTACAAATTGTCCCCAGTCTCCCTCTACGATCACTCCATGGCCATGCACGATCTCATGAGATCATGCAGGTCACATGGCCTGGAAGTGGAACCCTCCATGCATGCTCTGCAGCTCCGATCCACCGCTCTGCACAGGCGCTATGGAAGTTGTGTACATAAATTTGTGCAAGTCCCGTAACGCTGCGCAAAAGCTTCAGGGACTTCCAGGTGTGGGAGTTCCTGAGCCAAAGATGAGGACCAGTGCACAACGAGGGGTAAAAGGGGAGTAAAATCGCTCAAAAAGAATTGGACAGAGGCTGTCAGCAGGATCTGCTGAATTATTTAAAGTAAAAAAAGTGAAGTCTAGTTTTTAATAGTGTCTTTTTTAATTATAGTCTACATTTACTTAACATGTGCTATTTCAGTTATTACAGTGAACTTGATTCATCTTGATATTATACTTGGCTTCTAACCAGCGTCTCTTTATCTTCCCCAGATAAATTATCAATTCCTCGTTTAGAAAATAGAGACACAGACTGTGGCGGAACTGAAAACCTGTGGAAGCTGCAGATCCCGCTGTCTAATGCAGTGGTTCCCAATTCTATCCTCAGGTCCCACCAACGGGCCAGATTTTACAGATCCCCTTGGGGAAATGCAGACTGAATCCTGCAATCATTGAGTAGCAAATCATATCACCTGTGCTGTGCTTCACATATCCTGCAAACCTGGCCTGTCAGCAGGTCCTCCTGAGGACCATGGGTGAGAGCCACTAGTCTGGTACATCAGCAATACCCAGAGCTGTGCACTTCTCACTTCAATAGGGTTTGACTGTGCAACCACGGAAGATTTAATGACTGCAATCTGTACATAATCAGGATCAGCCCATTTCCAACTCAAACCTCTTTCAGAATAATCTATGGGTTTTGCGTTGTGCATATTACTCCTTATGGTTCAATTACCCGTGTCGCTTGTCTATATCTCAAATATCAGATTTTATCAGTGTCTTGAAGATCATTTAAAGCTGTAAACACTTATTAGTACTTTAAAGTATGAAAACTCTAAGGGCCACATTACGAAGTTAACGCTAAAATGGGGAAAACCTGCGCCTGCACGATTCCCCGTAGCACCCCCATTTTAGTGTTAGATCCGGGGCAGGCGCTTCTTCAGCACCTCGCCCCGGAACGAAGCGCTACCTGCAATGATACTTATGGTAGCGCTTCCGCACCAACGGGAATATCACCTCCTGGAGTCCATAGTTTCTTTTTGGTTTTTGGGTTGTCTTTTTGCAGAAACCGACTAGTTTATGGTGATTTTTCCTAGCTGAGCGCATCATGGGATGGCGATGGTGTGCTCCTTCTAATAAGATCATTATGGAGCATTAAAATTGACCATTAATGCTATTATTGCACTTTTTTAGACATAGTTATGACTATTGCTAAGATACGTCAGTTAGATTGAAGGTTTTAAAGCTTATATTGTTACTTTTATCACGTTATTCAAAATAGTAGCCAAGTTATACCGTGCGATAAATAAGCATCCCGTGAACGCACGTCCTATACGAAGCGTCATGCACCCACTAACGGTAACTGTATCTGTATTGTCTTCATTTCTATGTTAAAGTGCTCAGTTTGGGTGACATACTCTCCTCACGCAATTTCTCAGTCTGGTTACATGTCATAATAAAGTCTCTAACCTGATTGTTCATTCCGTCTGCGCTCTGATCATGTGATACACATTGGGTTATACGTAGGCATAGCTTATACCGTGTTCACACGTCATGAATGATGCTACTTCCGTTCGGGAGCAAAAGAAGATGGAGATGCACACCTACAGTATCCGTTGTCTGGTCTTGGCTACCGTGCTGCAGCTCAATTTCAGGGTCTCGGCCACTGTGCTGCAGCTCAGTTTCAGGGTCTCGGCCACCGTGCTGCAGCTCAGTTTCAGGGTCTTGGCACCCGTGCTGCGGCTCAGTTTCAGGGTCTTGGTCACCGTGCTGCAGCTCAGTTTCATGGTCTTGGCCACCGTGCTGCAGCTCAGCTTCAGGGTCTTGGTCACCGTGCTGCCGCTCAGTTTCAGTGTCTTGGTCACCGTGCTGCCGCTCAGTTTCAGGGTCTCAGCCACCGTGCTGCCGCTTAGTTTCAGGGTCTTGGCAATATTCTAATAGCCTCGGCCATCTTTATGCAACAATTCTTTTTTTCAGATCCTCAGAGAGTTCTTTGCCATGAAGTGCCATGTTGAACTTCCGTTGACCAGTATGTGAGAGTGAGAGCGATAACACCAAATTTAACACACCTGCTCCCCATTCACACCTGAGACCTTGTAACACTAACGAGTGACATGACACAGGGGAAGGAAAAAGGCTAATTGGGCCCAATTTTGAGATTTTCACTTAGAGGTGTAGTCGCTTTTGTTGGCAGTGGTTTAGACATTAATGGCTGTGTGTGAGTTATTTTGAGGGACAGCAAATTTACACTGTTACACAAGCTGTGCACTCACTACTTTACATTGTAACAAAGCGTCATTTCTTCAGTGTGTCACATGAAAAGATAGAGTCAAATATTTACAAAACTGTGAGGGGTGTAATCACTTCTGTGAGATACTAATACAAAGAGATATGCATTAGTTTCTGAAAAATTCAGAATTTGGAGCGTAATTTGACAATTCATATTTCGGAAGTACTTCCTAATAAGTATAATTGGTATCGGACGTTGTTGTAGGTGAAAATTTGGGATCTAGTGATCACCAGTCAGTGTGGTTTAATAGAAGAACAGGGATGGAGCCGCACCACACAAAAACAAAAGTTTTAGACTTTAAAAAAACAGATTTTTCTAAAATGAGATTTTGTGTGAAGGAGTCATTATCAGACTGGAGGAGTTTAAAGGGAGTCCAGGAGAAATGGGATTATTTAAAGGAGGCATTATTGAAGGCCACAGGCAATTGCATTAGGCTTGTTAGCAAAAACATAAAAGGGAAGAAACCACTGTGGTACTCTGCAGAAGTGGCCAAAATAGTGAAGAACAAAAAGATAGCATTCAATAATTATAAAAAAAGTCAGAGTGAAGAAGATAGGCAAACCTATAAGATTAGGCAGAAAGAGGCAAAGCAATTTATAAGAGCTTCCAAAGCACACGCAGAAGAGAAAATAGCTCAGTCAGTAAAAAAGGGGACAAAACATTTTTTAGATACATAAACGAGAAAAGAAAAGTAAAACAAAGATTAGTTAGATTAAGAACAAAGTAAGGAAGGTATATAGAAGAGGATAAAAGTCTCGCTGACTGCCTCAATGAATATTTTTGTTCAGTCTATGCAGAAGAAAAGGAAGGAAACGGACCTCAGTTAGGAGGAAACACTAAAGAGACATTTACATATGAGTTTACAGAGGAGGAGGTTCTACAGCAGCTGTCTAAAGTAAAGACAAATAAGTCAATGGGGCCTGATGGGATCCACCCTAAGTTATTAAAAGAGCTCAGTGATGTAATAGCAAAACCGTTAACGGGAGTTGTCCCAGAAGACTGGAAATTAGCAAATGTTGTACCCATTTACAAGAAGGGTAGTAGGGAGGAATCGGGAACTATAGGCCAGTTAGTCTTACGTCAGTAGTGGGGAAATTAATGGAAACCATGTTAAAGGAAAGGATTGTTGAACATCTAAAAACACATAGATTACAGGATCAGAAACAACATGGGTTTACCTCAGGGAGATCATGCCAAACTAATCTTATTGACTTTTTTGATTGGCTAAAAAAAATAATAGACAAAGGTGATGCAGTAGACATTGCTTATTTAGATTTCAGTAAGGCTTTTGATACTGTTCCGCATAGAAGGCTTATCAATAAATTGCAATCTTTGAGCTTGGATTCCAATATTGTTGAATGGATTAGGCAGTGGCTGAGTGACCGACAACAGAGGGTTGTGGTAAATGGAGTTTATTCGGCGCAAGGTCTTGTTACCAGTGGGGTACCTCAGGGGTCAGTACTTGGAGCCATTCTCTTTAATATTTTTATTAGTGATATTGTAGAAGGTATTAATGGAAAAGTATGTCTTTTTGCTGATGACACAAATATTTGCAACAGGGTTGAAGTTCCTGGAGGGATCAGCCAAATGACAAATGATTTAGGTAAACTAAAAAAATGGTCGGAGCTGTGGCAATTGAGTTTTAATGTGGATAAGTGCAAGTTAATGCACCTGGGATGTAAAAACCCAAGGGCTGACTATAGAATATTTGATACAGTCCTAACCTCAACATCTGAGGAAAGGGATTTAGGGGTTATTATTTCAGAGGATCTAAGGGTAAGTAGTCAATGTAATAGAGCAGCAGGAAATGCTGGCAGAATGCTTGGTTGTGTAGGGAGAGGTATTAGCAGTAGGAAAAGGGAAGTGCTCATGCCACTGTACAGAGCACTGGTGAGACCTCACTTGGAGTACTGTGTGCAGTACTGGAGACCGTATCTCCAGAAGGATATAGACTAGGCTTGTGCACCGATTTTTTTTTCGGTTCGATTCGGTTCGATTTTTCGGATTTTTAAACTTTTCGATTCGGCCCGTTTCGACCGATTTCGGTTTCGATTCGATTCGGTTCGGCACGTTTTTCGGGTACATTTTTTTTCGGAATTTCGACCATTTTTCGTATTTTCGTGTCACTGTGCTCGGTTTTTGTATCGACTTTTCGTAATTTCGGAAATTTTCGTTTTTCGGAATTGCACATTTTTCGGAATATCGACCATTTTTCGTGTCATTTTGCCCGTTTTTTGTATCGACTTTTCGTTTTTTCGAAAAATTTTGGTTTTTCAGAAATTTTCGTTTTTACAAAATTTTCGTTTTTCAGAAATTTTCGTTTTTACAAAATTTTCGTTTTTCAGGAAATTTTCGTTTTTCGGAAAATTTTCGTTTTTCGGAAAATCTGTTCTCCTCGTTTGACACATTTCAAGTCCATTCGAAAAATCTGAAAATTTTCGTTTCGGCTCGGAAAACATTTCGGATCTGAAAGTTTCGGATCTAAAATTTTTCGGAAATTCGGCCGCATCCGAAAACACGAATCGGGAAATTTCGTGAAAATTCCGAAATTCCGAAACCCGAAACGCACATCCCTAATATAGACATCTTAGAGAGAGTTCAGAGAAGGGCTACTAAAATGGTGTACGGCTTGAAGGAGAAAAGTTACCAGGAAAGGGTTAATGATCTTAACATGTACAGCTTGGAAAAAAGACGAGACAGAGGAGATATGATAGAAACATTTAAATACGTAAAGGGAATCCACAAGGTAGAGGAAGGGAGTATATTTAAAAGGAAACAAAGTAGCAAAACAAGAGGACATAGTCTTAGATTAGAGGGGCAAAGGTTTAAAAGTAACATCAGGAAGCATTATTTTACTGAGAGGGTGGTGGATACATGGAACAGTCTTCCAGTTGAAGTGGTAGAGGCCAAAACAGTAATTGAATTTAAGCAAGCATGGGATAGGCATAAGGCTATCCTAAACAAAAGATAAATCCAGGTAAAGTATCCATGTAATTGGACAGACTAGATGGGCCGAAAGGTTCTTATCTGCCGACATTTTCTATGTTTCTAAATCGATACAATACGAATTCGAAAAGGAAACGGTATATAACAAATTTATTTCGTTTTACACTGTGTCATCATCATAAAAGAAAAATTTGGATAATTGATATCAACTATCATACCGGCTGGGTGGAGTAGAGGTAACATCACTGCTCTGCATGGAGAGAGCCTGTGGAGTCATGGGTTCAATCCCAGCAAGCACCACTCCAGTAAGTGTCCTTGGCAAGACACCTAACGGTACATACTTGCCACCCAGGACATACAGTACTTGAAAACGAGAGAAATCTCAATGTATCCTTCCTGGTAAAATCCTATCGAATTTGAAATGAACTATCAAATGGATATCAACTATCGAATTCGATACGATACGAAATTTCAAATCAATACGAAACAAAATTAGTTACGAAATTCTCGAAAATGCAATTCTTTAGAAACGTAACAAGACGAAACTAAAGAAAACAATTTTTCAGCCATGCACATCCCTAGTGCCCAGCCGCCCTCTCTCTTTCCTTTTCTTCGATCTCAGTGTTATGCAATAATCTAAAAAAGTAACATTGGAACTCGATGAAATGATACACTTTCCCTATATAACAGCATATGTCCTTTTTCTGAAGGATATAAAACATTGAAGAAAAACAACAACAAAACGTATGTGTGTATGTTGCCTATGTATCAGACAATCGGAAACATTTAATTACCAGAGATTGCCTGGGGTGGGAGACTACTGGATCAGCTATAGGCAGCAAGTTTATAAGGCAACTATTTTCATAAGTAGAAAGAATAATTAGAAAATAAACACACCTTGATTTTAAATAATAATGTTGGCTTCATAAACAGGTTAAACGCCAGACATGCACAATCAACAGTGAAGCATAATTTTATCTCACATAATTCAATATAATTTAATATGTTAATAGATAATTGAAAGTCTCATATACCCGTTATTTTTTTGAGATGCACAAAGGGGATGTTACCGTACAAAGGACGGCTGAGGAGTAAGGCAAAGAAGTGGTGGCTGGCTGGACGTTAGAATGTTTACATGCCATGGTGTTTGCCTCACCTGCCATAAATATATATATATATAAATATATAAACAGCGAAAAATCTGGATGCACTCCGGGTCTTCAATAAAACAAAAAAGTTTATTGGTAATATCTTAATACTTACCAATAAACTTTTTTGTTTTATTGAAGACCGGGAGTGCATCCAGATTTTTCGCTGTTTATACAGTATTATACAAGTTGGTTTTTAGCACCCAGGTATCTTTTTTCGTTTAGTTGGAGTGCTGGTATTTCGTGCCTATATATAATTATATATATATATACAGTTTGCAATTTTGTCAATTTAATTCCTCATTCTTTATAGTGAAGCACTGTCGAAACTGCTGGTGCTGTATAAGAGATTTTAAAAAAAATAATGAAACTGTACAAGTTATCAGCTTCATAAGTATTTTGCCCCGCGCGTTAATATGCTTTGCGCGCGCAAAGTCTGTAATAGGGCCCTTTTACTTTTAAAAATACAAAATTTGACTCACATTTCAATATTGATAAAACTAAAAATGGTAAGATTCTGGGCCATTCAATTTCAAACAATGTAGCAGCAAAAAAGGTTTTAAAGGCGCACTACCGCTAACGTACGCTGTAACTAAATTACTTGTGCATTACAGACAAACACATTGTAAAACACATTATAAAACACATGCTGTTGCTTTTTTCTTTGTTTGAAGTAATTGCGTGTAAAAAGGAAAAATAAAGTTAGTTTTCTATCTCCTGTTTCCATTATTTATGTTTTTCCTATGATTTACCAAAATCTTTTGGTGAGTTTTACTATGTAGCTGTGGTATATGATAAACCAGTAGTGAAAACACAATGGGGTGGGGGAAGAAATGTTTAGAGAAGGCTGCAGGGGATCTATTGTGTTGTCTAGGCTACCCAAGATAAGAAATGGCAGCAGAATAGGATATGACAGGGATCTTAAAAAAACCCTAATCTATGCCCTGGTGATTTTATTTACATACATCCCGCACAATGCAATCCTTATGAGTTGGAGTTTTGGAGATCTGACCTATACTCTATTCTATGCCCAATGACACAGTGTGGTGGGGGGTGGGCAATCTACAACACATTATATCACACAATGGATGTGCCCAGTGACACATATAGAGGAAAGTATCACACAATGGATGCGCCCAGTGACACATAGAGGAAAATGTCACACAATGGATGCACCCAGTGACACATACAGAGGAAAATATCACACAATGGATGCACCCAGTGACACATATAGAGGAAAATATCACACAATGGATGCGCCCAGTGACACATATAGAGGAAAATATCACACAATGGATGCGCCCAGTGACACATATAGAGGAAAATATCACACAATGGATGCACCCAGTGACACATATAGAGGAAAATATCACACAATGGATGTACCCAGTGACACATATAGAGGAAAATATCACACAATGGATGCGCCCAGTGACACATATAGAGGAAAATATCACACAATGGATGCACCCAGTGACACATATAGAGGAAAATATCACACAATGGATGCGCCCAGTGACACATATAGCGGAAAATATCACACAATGGATACAACCAGTGGCATATTTAGAGGAAAATATCACACAATGGATGCACCCAGTGACACATATAGAGGGAAATATCACACAATGGATACGACCAGTGGCATATATAGAGGAAAATATCACACAATGGATGCACCAGTAGGGATGAGCCGAACACACCCAAGTTCGGTTCGCATTCGAACTCGAACTATTCAAAAGTTCGAACTCGAACACGAACTCAATGCAAGTCAATGGGACTCAAAATTCGATTTTTAGAGTGCCCTCCAAGAGGGCATATATGCTAGATATTTGCCATAAAAGGTGTATGGGGGTCCAGGTAGTGCCCTGGGGGACAGGAAACAGGGACAAAAAGTTAAAAAAAAAACATTTTTAAAGGAACAGTGAGTTTCCATGAAATAAGGGTTAAAAATAAAAACAAAAAATTCCTTCAAATATCGTGCCTAGGAGGTCCCCATAACCTGTCCGTGAAGTGGCGTATTTCTAGGATGTATAGAAACATTTAAAAACAATGTCCGGGTCCGGGTAGTGCCCTGGGGGACAGGAAACAAGGACAAAAAGTTTTTAAAAAAAAAGACATTTTTAACCCCTTCACTGCTGACGACGTGTGGGACACGTCCTCAGTTACTCCCGCTGTATGCTGAGGAGGACGTGTCCCACATGTCATCAGCTTTGCGGGACCCCCTGCGGAGATACTCACCTCTCTGTCCGGGGCCCCGCGGCGTTCTGACTTCAGCGTCCTCAGACGCTGAAGTCAAGCTCCTACCGACGTAAATTACGTCATCGCGCCATGCGCGATTACGTAATTTCCAGGCGATCCGGGAGATCGCCTGGAAAGGAAGGGGGGATCCGTTCGTATCCCTCTCCCTCCGGATCGGGAGGTCCCACAAAAAAAAGCCAGGCACCACTTAAAAGGAAAGAGTCTCCCCTTTTAAGCGGTGCCTGGCTTTAACCCATTAGGCACCGGGTCGCACTTCGGTGCCTTGCGGCGCCGAAGTGCGGCCTAGCTCCGGTGGGGGCCGCCATCTTGGTTCGCAAGATAGACAGAACGGAGGCGCTGATAACAAATAAAACAGGAATCGCTAAAAAACACAACAAATGGTCCTTGTCTGTAACCATCAAATGAGAAATGAAAAATAAAAAGCAATGTGTAGCAATGACAATGTCCTTCTTGAGGAGTGAAGATGAAAGTTCCCGCGATATTTCTTGAAAATCTCCTTCGTCCAATATCCTCAAAAAAAGCATAAGAGATGCATAATAGTGCGACCCATATTCAACATGTGGCTTAGTATAAATGAATTGAAACCACTCACATGGAATAGAACCCTCCTGGTTCTAGGGGAAATTGCGTCTGGGTGTTGATTCGGCCACCCAATAGCCCTTTAGGATCCCAGGTATTCCAATCTTAATTCGTGCTTTGTTTGCAGAGTAAAATCGGACTGGAAAGAGATCACTCCAAAAGAAAAAGCTCCAATAGTATATTTAAAAATATTTAATAAAAAAATGATATAAAACAAACATAAAATACGCCGAACGCGTTTCACCTGTTCATATGTATATTCAAGGCTTCCTCAGCTGGCTGCTGGTATCAAATGACTTATTTGTTTAAATACTATCAACGATCTACTATTGTCCAATCCCATCGTTAAGATTTGGCGGGAAATCAGTAATACCACTAAAAATCTAACTTTCAGTTTATTCAACCAATAAGGTTACTTAATCTTAAAAGGTCTAACAGCAACTTATTTAGTTGTATTTTACTGTCACATGACTTATCATTGATTGGATCTGTCAGCATCATGTGATACCTGAAAACGAAACTAGTTTTTATATACAGGGTTATCCAAAGAGATTCGAAAAGTCACCGCACGTTCGGTGACTTTTCGTTCTCTTCAATTCGGTTCCTTTTGCCGATTGCATTTCGGTGACCCTGCGGTGTATTCAGCAAACACCACAGGGCCCCCGAATTGCAGGGAAAAGCTGCCGCAAACCTGACGAAAACTAACCGAATGCACGCTGAAAACAAGCAAAAACATCTGGATTAACCTTCGAAAAAGCCGAACAGGAGCCGAAGAGGAGCCGAACATGAGCCGAATCACACAGAGCCGAAGCAGCTGTGACGTAGAGGAGGCAGTGAATAAATTAGAAAAACCATTTGTATGAATCTGGGAAAAAGAAACGCTGTTTGCAAAGAAACTACTGAGCGAAAATGTCTGAAATTTTCACAGGAGGTCCAGGGAATGATAATAAAGAGGGCTGTTACAAAAAAAATAAGCAAACTGAAAAAAAATCCAAAAAAAAATCGGACTTTTAATTTTTTTTTTAAAAAAACAGAAAAATGCTTAAAGTATCCTAAAAAATCTATAAATAAAGAGACTTTTTGCTGCAGAATTTTATAATGAACGGTTTATTAGATATTGAATTAAAACGGGAATATTTTTAACATTGAAGCCTATGGGATTCTCCTGAATAAATTTGCCGAATTAAACCACCGAATGGCAGGGCATTAGGGGAACCTTTCACTGCTGGTTTGTGTTCTCTGAATAGCCGAAGCAGTGCTTCTCTATGGGGATTTCACTGCCCTCGAACAGGCACCGAACAGGCACCGTATGTGCAGGCAATTCGCCAGGATTTGGCGAATTGCCTGCTCTCTGGATAGCCGAATGGCCAGGAAAGGTAACCGAACGCTGATTTTCAGCGTTCGGTTACCTTTCTCAAGCAATTCGAATCTCTTTGGATAACCCTGATAGTGTATTTTTTATAGTTTCATACCGGTACTCTGTAAAACATAATAGTACCGCACCGGAAGACACCAGGACTCACATAAATACTTCCAAAGACCCAACTCAAACCATAAAAAAATCTCTTTAGGCTCTATGTACCTCTACCAATGACACATGACCATGTGTATACCAAAATCCATTGGGTCCGCCGATGTCACATGACATTCAAAGCGAAACTTATTTCCGCAAATGGTGTTCATCCTAAAGATGCACATACTTCCACCCCCTTTAATCACAGCCCAATGGGCAACGCCGCAGCATCCCATCTCTCCCAGATCATAATAACCCCAATGATGGTCCCGCAGAACACAATAGAACCTACCACAAGTCACATGAACATTTATGTGCCAAAATCCATTGGATCCGCCGATGTCACATGACGTTCAAGACGCAACCTATTTTCACAAGGCTGCTCGTTCGTCCCTTTCAATCGCCACCTCGGAATCCCATCCCTCCCGAATGACAGAAAGGCCAGTGACGCTCCCACAGGACATAGCATCACCCTTCACACTCCCCAAAAATGAAACTGGACGCAAGCGCGTCTAACAAAATCGTACATGCGCCCCCAAGTCCGCCCATAATAGACAGACAAAATAGGGGATGGGCTAGTGAAATATAGAGATCTATATAGAAAGCACCAAGGCTCCCATGATCCCTCTTGGATCGAAGCTCCACCCTCGGGTCCCCCCTCACTGCCTGACGTCCTCACGCATAGCGTGATGATGTCAGATAGCCGGGGAACCCCTAGCTGCCCGGAATCTCCTGGTGGAGATAGTGGGTTCATTTGAGGGTTCACAGAGATGCTGTGAGGTTGTGTATAGAGATGCTGTGAGGCTGTGTATAGAGATGCTGTGAGGCTGTGTATAGAGATGCTGATGGGGTTGTGTATAGAGATGCTGTGGGGTTGTGTATAGAGATGCTGTGAGGTTGTGTCTAGAGATGCTGATGGGGTTGTGTATAGAGATGCTGTGAGGCTGTGTATAGAGATGCCGTGAGGTTGTGTATAGAGACGCTGTGAGGCTGTGTTTAGAGATGCTGATGGGGTTGTGTATAGAGATATTGTTTGTGTATAGAGATGCTGATGGGGTTGTGTATAGAGATGCTGTGAGGTTATGTATAGAGATGCTGTGAGGTTGTGTATAGAGATGCTGTGTGGCTGTGTATAGAGATGCTGTGTATAGAGATGCTGATGGAGTTGTGTATAGAGATGCTGTGAGGCTGTGTATAGAGATGCTGTGAGGTTGTGTATAGAGATGCTGTGTGGCTGTGTATAGAGATGCTGTGTATAGAGATGCTGATGGAGTTGTGTATAGAGATACTGTTTGTGTATAGAGATGCTGATGGGGTTGTGTATAGAGATTATGTGAGGTTGTGTATAGAGATGCTGATGGGGTTGTGTATAGAGATGCTGTGAGGCTGTGTATCGAGATGCTGTGAGGTTGTGTATAGAGACGCTGTGAGACTGTGTATAGAGATGCTGTGAGGCTGTGTTTAGAGATGCTGTGAGGTTGTGTATAGAGATGCTGTGTGGCTGTGTATAGAGATGCTGTGTATAGAGATGCTGATGGAGTTGTGTATAGAGATACTGTTTGTGTATAGAGATGCTGATGGGGTTGTGTATAGAGATTATGTGAGGTTGTGTATAGAGATGCTGATGGGGTTGTGTATAGAGATGCTGTGAGGTTGTGTATAGAGACGCTGTGAGGCTGTGTTTAGAGATGCTGATGGGGTTGTGTATAGAGATGCTGTGAGGTTGTGTATAGAGATGCTGTGTGGCTGTGTATAGAGATGCTGTGTGGCTGTGTATAGAGATGCTGTATATAGAGATGCTGATGGGGTTGTGTATAGAGATGCTGTGAGGTTGTGTATAGAGATGCTGTGTGGCTGTGTATAGAGATGCTGTGTGGCTGTGTATAGAGATGCTGTATATAGAGATGCTGATGGGGTTGTGTATAGAGATGCCGTTTGTGTATAGAGATGCTGATGGGGTTGTGTATAGAGATGCTGTGAGGATGTGTATATGTTACCGGAACCCACCTGGTTCACTCGGGACGAAGCCGGACCGGCACGGTCAAGGATTGACTGGACACGAGTCTCTTCAGGTAAAGGGAAACTTTATTGTGACATCACAACAGATGCTCACACAGGATTGAATCGCAAAGAGTGAGCCTCGATTACACAGTGACATGAGGTTTTATACCCCAAATACATAATTAGGCACATCCCAATTAGCCCACCTCCCGGTGACACTATTCCACCCCACGTGGGTCCGTACCACCCTTAATCGAATGCAAAGACATTCCACACATTGACCATAAATTGGCAAGCTTCATGTTACTTTGACAGAAAATGATTTGCTACTGCTCTGGATCCTGCCTGTGCCCACCTCCCTCATGCTTGTTTATTGTTTCTTTTAGATAAGGCCTGGTCTGGTCTTCACACTCCTATTTGTCCCAGCTGCAGGTTTCTATGACCTTGATATATCTCTTCTTCATCCTGTCACCCTGTGCCAGCTACGGCCCGGATCTTCTCTAATTTAATTGCTTTTCTGCTAGTCTAACACATTCCTAAGATTCTATGTAAACCTCCTTCTAATTTCAACTAATATCTACCTAGTTATATTCAAGTGAACCAATATTCTGACCAAGATGGCCGCCTGGCTCAGAATGGCGACCATCTTCTTGCCTGAATCTCCTTCATCCCCCCTTGGCTCAAGTCTCAGGTTCTCCTCCTGAGACTTGTAGCCACTACACTCCACTAGTGTTATCCTTGAACTCCTCGTACTTTAGGGGACCTATTTTTGTTGGGAACATGTTTTGTGGGATTATCAATGGTATCTTTTGTGTTTGTGTAGGTGTCAGTGCTCTCTTGCATAGTGGCCATAGACATAGCCCTATGCGGTACAGTAGTGTCCCTACTACCAGGATCACCACCACCATTAGAATCATGGATCCAATCTGTGAGATAAATCTCAGAATAGATCCAAACCAATCTCTGAATGCTCTGAACCCACGGAGTGGATTCCATCCTTCAGCAGCAATCCGCCTAGCTGTGTTCTGCAACTGTGCTACTTTCTCTTGGTGATCCTGGATTACCTGGAAATAGTCAGGGATGTCATGTGTGGTGTTCTTGATGAATGTGCAACATTCATAATGCATTGTCATCTCACACAGTCCATTCAGAGCTGCACTGAACTGTTCCAGTGCCATATCATGTATCATTTGTACCTTTCGTATCTCTCGTACTTCCAGATTCAGCAACTGAATATCCATACTAGTCTTATTCAAAATTTCGTCCATCAGACTGGCATAACTGTTCATTTTTGCCATCAACTCTCTTCCCCATCCAGTCCATGCTGGAAACCATGCCCACACCCGATCCGCTTTCTTAAACAACTCTCTCTTCTGTTTCTCAAACACCAGTGGGTACCTAGGGTGTAGTGCAGTGTCTGTATCAGTGTCATCTCCCCTTACTCTCTGAATTGGAATCAGTTTAGCCAGATTATTATTATTATTATTATTATTCTTTATTTATAAAGCGCCAGCATATTCCGCAGCGCTGTACAATAGGCACAGTATAGACAGGGTTACAATACATTGAACAACATTTGACAAACAGTACAGGAGGAGATGAGGGCCCTATTCCCGTAGGAACTCACAATCTGGGAGGGTTGGGGTTGGAAACAGGAGGAGAGGACTGTAAGGTGAGAGTGATTGATGGTTGCGTCAGTGAGTTGGGTGGTAGGCTTCCCTAAATAGGAATGGTTTAAGGGAGCGTTTGAAGGAAGAGAAGTTAGGGGAAAGTCTGACAGTACGAGGGAGAGCGTTCCAGAGAGTGGGGGCTGCGCTTGAGAAATCCTGCAGTCTATCATGGGAAGAGGTGATGCGGGGAGAAGCTAGGCTAAGGTCACTGTTTGACCTTAGGGAGCGGGCTGGGGTGTATTTGGTGATTACTGAGGACAGGTAGTGGGGAGCTGAGTTAGTGAGGGTTTTGTAGGTAAGGATAAGGATTTTGAACTTAATTCTGCAGTGGATGGGGAGCCAGTGAAGGGACTCGCAGAGGGGAGCGGCAGAGACAGAGCGGCGGGTGAGGTGAATTAGCCTGGTGGAGGCGTTCAGGATGGATTGTAGGGGGGAGAGGCGGGACAGAGGGAGGCCAGATAAGAGATTATTGAAATAGTCAAGTCAGGAGATTACCAGGGCGTGTTTGAGTTGTTTTGTGGTGACAGCGGTGAGAAATGGCCTAATTCTGGAAATATTACGCAGTTGGTATCGGCAGGAGGAGGAAAGAGACTTGATGTGGGGGATGAAGGAAAGAGCAGAGTCCAGTGTAACTCCAAGACAGCGGACTTGGTTTGATGGGGAGATGGTGATACCCTCCACCGTGATAGAGAAGTCAGGAGGTGGGGAGGCATTGGAGGGAGGAATAAGTAGGAGTTCAGTCTTTGACATGTTGATCTTTAGTTGGTGGGAGGCCATCCAGGAGGAGATGCCAGATAAACAGTCACTGACATTTGAAAGAACAGGGGGAGAGAGATCAGGGGTAGAGAGGTAGATCTGAGTGTCATCAGCGTAGAGGTGGTAATTAAAGCCAAAGCTGTTGATGATTTTTCCCAGGGAGGAGGTGTAGATGGAAAAGACCAGAGGACCAAGGACAGAGCCTTGAGGTACACCAACAGATAGAGGCAATGAAGAGGAGGAGTTACCAGCAAAGGACACACAGAAGGACCTGTTGGATAAATAGGAGTCAACCCAAGCAAGTGCAGTGTCACCGAGACCCAGAGAGTTGAGGGTCTGTAGAAGGAGGGGGTGATCAACAGTGTCAAAAGCAGCCGAGAGGTCAAGCAGGATGAGAATAGAATAGTGGCCGTGTTATTTAGCAGTTAGGAGGTCGTTGGTGACTTTGGTGAGGGAAGTTTCAGTTGAGTGTAGGGGACGGAAGCCAGATTGCAGGGGGTCAAGTAGGGAATTGGAGGACAGGAAGAGGGAAAGGCGGTTGAAGACTAGTTTTTCTAAGAGCTTAGAGGTAAAGGGAAGCAGGGATACAGGGCGGTAGTTGGATGGAGAGTTGGGATCGAGGGATGGTTTCTTTAGTAAAGGGGTAACTAGCGCGTGTTTGAAGGCGGATGGAAAGGAACCAGTGGAGAGAGATAGGTTGAAGATGTATGTGAGAGCAGGGGTGAGGGAGGAGGAGAGGGGAGGAATTAGATGTGAGGGAATGGGGTCGAGCGGGCATGTGGTGAGATGTGAGGAGGACAATAAGGAATTGACTTCCTCCACAGTGGCTGGGAGGAAGCGGCAGAGGGTGGCAGAGGGGACCTGTGGGAGTGGAGGTGGCAGATAACTATCTTGTGTTGGATGTTGCTTCTGATAGTTAGAGTTTTACTGAGGAAGTAGTCTGCCAGGTCTTGAGCGCTGAAGGCAGCTGTGGGGGGAGGTGCAGGTGGGTAGAGGAGGGTGTTGAAGGTGAACCAGAGTCGTTTAGGGTCGGAGGACAGCGTAGATATAAGAGATGAGAAGAAGGATTGTTTGGCCAAGTGGAGGGCAGAGGTGTATGACCGGAGAATAAACTTGAAGTGAACAAAATCAGCTTCAGAGCGGGATTTCCTCCAGGCACGCTCTGCAGTGCGGGAGCATCTTTGCAGGTAGCGAGTCTGGAGGGTGTGCCAGGGCTGAAGCTGGCGGCGTCGGGCCTTACAGAGTCGAAGAGGAGCAAGAGTGTCTAGAGCAGAGATAAGCGTAGTGTTGTAGTGATTAGTGGCAGCATCAGGGCAGGTGAAGGATGAGGTGTGAGGGAGGTGGTGAAGTAGGTTGGAGAATTGATGGGGTCCACAGCATGTAGATTTCTGCGAGTGTGTGTGCGGGGTGGGGGAGCAGGGTGTTTAGGAAGTCCAGATAGGTTGAAAGAGAGAAGGTGGTGGTCAGAGATGGGGAAAGGGCGACAGTTGAACTCAGAAATGGAGCAGAGGTTGGAAAAGACAAGGTCAATAGCGTGACCATCGCGGTGGGTAGGGAGGAGGGAGGATTGTGTGAGTCCAAGGGAGGACGTGAGTGAAAGAAGTTTGGAGGCAGCAGGGGCGGAGGGATCATCAATGGGAATGTTGAAGTCCCCGAGAATTAGGCATGGAAGATTAGAAGACAGGAAGTGAGAAAGCCAGGTAGCAAAGTGGTCAAAGAACTGGGAGGTTGGTCCCGGTGGGCGGTAGATGACTGCCAGATAACACATTCCCGTTATTGTAGGTGGTACCCATGTGTAACACATCCTTTCACAACACACCTGGTACCCCCCTTTCAATATAAATGGTGATAAATGTAGTGCTCCTTTTGATATTTCTAACATCAGTTGTCTCAATCGTCTCATCATGTCCAATGCACTCTGCCTGCCTTTGGTCACATTTGCAACTACCAATTCTTGGTCTCTAGTGAGCTTTCTACATCGTATATATAGAAAATTAGCCTGCTCCTTTGTGTTGAATCTGTAAATATATGACGTCCAATTGAATCTACTTGAATTACACAACCCCCCCCCCCCCGTTACTTGTTTCTTTATCTGGTCCCAATTGAAAGCACCATTCTGGTGGGTATACTGGTCCTGTTATTGGATACCCGGGAGTGAATGCCTCTGGTTTTTCTCGTGGTTCATCAAAAGCATGTATTGTGATATTTCCCGACGCAAACATACTTAAATTCATTGGGACAGAGGCAAATGGTATATGGATTGTCTCTGGGTGCAGTCTACACACCCAGCACGCGGTCTGCCCAGACTTTTTGGCATAGTCATTTAAATTGCACAAGTAAATGTCCTCTCGGCATAATCTCGGATATCGCCTCTCTCTTTTGTCTCCACATGGTACGGTTCTCCATCACTGGGTGTGTACCATTCCAGATATGCTTGGGCACCTGGGGCATGCTCCATGTGATAGTCCATAGTATCAATTTGCAATATTATATATATTTTATATATCTTCTTACAAATTCCCAAATGTCAAAACCCCTTGGGCAATTCTTTTTTTTTTTTTTTTTTTCAATTCAAAATTTTTCTTTATTAAAGACAAAGAAAAAACAAGAAATACGTCTGTAGTCAAATGACCACAAACGGAGAAATACAAGAACAGTGGATATATAAATTACATGGATATAAGAAAGAAAAACATTACATTGTGCCGACACTTTACTTGAAGCAGAGTAAATAATCTCAACATTCCCAACCAACTCTCAAATTGCACAATGGACGGTGTTCCGTCTGGAGCTCGGAGGGCATCACAGTAAGGAACTCAGGGTAAGACAACCGTGAAAGGGAGAAGTGCGTCTCGTCCAATACTGTAGTAAAAACCCCTCTCCGAAGAGTGAGGAAAATATCAGAGAGAGAGGTAAAGGGCAGGGTTAAAGTGAGGGCAAAGAGAGTGGTAGCAAGGAAGGAGGAGAAAAGAAAAGGAGACAAAGAGTGGAGAAGAGGGGACGGGTCAGACGTTTGGAAGACATATACAGTACAACTAGAGACCGCCTAAGAGCCAGGTATGTTGACATTATATCATACATTGGGTGCAGAGTGAAAAGGTTACGCCGTCCGGTCTCTCCCGGGCCCCGACCGCCAAGACGCGGCCCACTGCTCCCAATGAAACCACTTCAGACCGAAGCCATCCATCTCATCGCGAGACCCAGCATCCAGGTGATCAATGGATCGGAAAGATTCAACTCGACCCACCCATTCGCTCATGGAGGGGGCTCTATCAGTTCGCCAAAGGGCGGGAATGAGTGCTCGGGCCGCTAGGAGCATGTAAAGGAGCACCGATCGTTTAAGTGTCTTAAGAGGTAGGTCGATGTGGAAGAGCAGGAAACACTCCGGCGTATGTGGCAGCTTAACGTCAGTGACCTGGTAGATCGCATCCTGTACCTCACACCAGAAGCCCTTGATCCGGGGACAAGACCACCATATATGGGAGAGTGTCCCGGTGTCTTGGGCGCATCTCCAGCACTCAGATGGGGTCGATGGATATATACTATGAAGAAGGCTAGGAGTCTTGTACCAAAAAGACAACAGTTTAAAGGACGTTTCTTGGATGCGGGTGGCGCTACTACCCTTATGAACCAGGGTATACGTTTTTGACCACTGTTCCGGGGAGATCGAGAACCCAAGCTCCCTCTCCCATCTAGCTTCGAACGAGGGGGCCTCCGTGTCCGTAGACATGATCATCCCATAGAGGGTAGAAATCCCTCTGGTCAGGGGGTGACCCGCGTGGCAAAGGCGTTCGAAGGGCAGTAAGGGTCGACTTAAACTGAAGCTACAGTTGAGGCTCCTCAGGTACGACTTTAACTGGTAAAAGTTAAATTGCTCCGAGTATGAAAGAGGGCCCAGTTGGATTGAGCGAGGAGATAATTCCAAGTTGCCACCCGGTGGGAGATCTATTGCCTGAAGCCTGTCTGAGTCCGTCATCCGAGCCCGCAGAGAGGGCAATATGCCGCTAAATAGCTCCGGGTTATGCGACAGCGGGAGTAATGGGGAACGGGAAGAAGAAAATCCAAGTGATATTTTTCGTGTGTGCCAGATGTGCAATGTTGCCGACATCGGGTCAGGGTCAGCTCTCTGAGCCGTCGGTTGGGGAGGGGGCAGCCAGGGTAAAGTCCATAAGGGACGGTCAGTAAGTGCTCGTTCCAAGTCCAACCACCTCCTCTCCCGGCCAATTCCAGACCACTCAACCACTCGTGCCAAATGACAGGCGAGGTAGTACTTTCTGGGGTCAGGCAGTGCTAATCCACCCCTCGCTTTGGGACGACATAGCACCGCAAATCCCACCCGCGGGCGGCCTCTGGGCCAGACAAATTTCAACAATTCCGATCTGAGGGCTGTAAAGAACGACAGTGGAATCGTGATTGGTAAGGCGTTGAAGAGGTAGAGCAGTCGGGGCATCAAGTTCATTTTGAGAACTGCAATTCTACCAAACCATGATAGCAGCCCCCCAGTCCAAGCCGCCATATCCGTACGAAAGGAAAGAAGGATGGCAAGGAAGTTGAAGTCGTGAAGTAATCTGGTCGAGGAAGCTAGCCAAACGCCTAAGTATCTCATTCGGTCCGGACAATAGCGGAATGAGTAGGAACTTCTGAGATAAGAGATGGAAGAGTGGTCCAGAGAGATGCCAAGAAATTCCGATTTGGCTCGGTTGATGCAGTATCCAGCTAGAGTGCCGTATTCTTCGAGCGTCTGTACAACCGCGGGAAGAGAAGTAGCCGGGCTAGAGAGAAGGAACAGGAGGTCATCAGCATACGCTGAGACCCTGTGCTCCGAGGTGTGTCCCTGAATGCCCGTGATGGAGGGATTGAGGCGAATCGATTCCAGCAAGGGTTCGAGAGAAAGGGCAAATAAAAGGGGGGACAGAGGGCAGCCCTGACGTGTCCCGTTTCGAACCCTGAATGTCTCAGAAAGAGCCCCGTTTGCTTTTACCCGAGCCGTAGGGTTAGTATATAGGGCCTCCAACCAAGAGAGGAAATAGCCGCCCACTCCCAGGCGCGCCAGGACCGAAAACAGAAAGCGCCAACTCACCCGGTCGAAGGCCTTCTCCGCGTCGGTGGAAAGCAAGAGTAGTCCAGTATGCGTACGTTTAGCCAGCCCGATAGCGCTTAGGACTCTAGTCGTTGCATCTCGCGCTTCCCGCCCAGGGATAAAACCCACTTGGTCAGCATGAATAAGTGTAGGCAATAGAGGCGCGAGACGGGTGGACATTATTTTCGCAAGTATCTTGAGATCCGTATTCAGTAGAGAAATAGGGCGGTAGTTGCGCACGTCCGCGTCGTCTTTTCCGGGTTTCTTGAGGACCGAGATAGTGGCTGATAAAGTATGGGGATGAAGTTTATCACCATCTCTCAGAGAAGCAAAAAGGGACTCCATGTGAGGGATCAAAACGTCGGAGTAGGACTTATAATATTCGGCCGGCAAGCCATCCGGGCCTGGGCATTTACCTCCCTTCAGTCCAGTCACCACCCTTTGTATTTCCGCAGCTGAAATTGGGGCATCAAGAGAGTCAGAAGACTCCTGAGGGAGGGTGCGGTTCAGTTTGCCCTCCAGATATCTGTGAATGCTCTCCGAAGAGGGCATGTTGTTGTCAGATGCAGTGTCCATATTATATAACTGTTCGTAGAAGCGGCGAAATTCACACAAGATCTGGTCGGGTCGTGTAACAATCTCCCCAGAGGAGAGTTTAAGTTTGGCAATGTAAGTTGCTTCCCGTCTCCCGCGTAGGATCTTAGCTAGCAATTTGCCCGGTTTGTTCTCCTTGAGAGCGAAGGAGCATCTAGCTTTCTGGGCCGCGAAGCGGATGTCCTTGTCAAGGATGTCGTTCAGTGCCCTACGCTTAGCGAGCAGAAGGTCATAGTCTGCAGGGAGTGCTGATACATGGTGGGCAAGTTCAAGGTCCCTTATTTCTGCAAATAGAGCTGCTAACTTGCCCGATCTCTCTCGTTTAAGTGCCGTAGCTCTACTGAGGAAGACACCTCGCACAACAGACTTATGTGCTTCCCATATCGTAGGGAGGGAGACGCCCGAGGCCGCGTTATCAGAGAAGTAATTGCGTAAGCCAGTGTCAACCTCTGTAGAGAAAGCCGGGTCCAGTAACAGAGATGTGTTTAGTCGCCACTGTCGTTCCGAGGGGCGCGATAAGGGAGAGGCGAAAGTTGCCAGGAGAGGGCAGTGGTCAGACCACGTTTGGGCGTGTATGACAGAGTCCTCGACACAGAGCACCGAGCGCTGTTGAACAAACAGATAGTCGAGGCGCGAATACGTGGCGTGGACTGAGGAATAGTAGGTGTAGTCACGTTCCCCTGCATGGAAGGCCCTCCACACGTCCACCAACTGTAGGGCGTCTAGGGTGCGGCGGATGTGGCGAGGGATACAGGGCGGAATAGAAGAGTGGCCCGTAGAAGTATCGAGACGTGGGTCCAGTGGGACATTAAAATCACCTGCCAATACTAGGGTTCCCACCGCAAAAGAAGTAAGGCGACGAAGAATCGCCGCTAGGCAATGATGTTGGTTAGAGTTTGGGAGGTAGACCGATGCGAAGGTGTATTTAACATCCACTATTGTGCAGTTGACAAACAAGAAACGGCCTCCATCATCAGAAAGCACGCCATCAAGGACCACGGGGGTGTCCCTAGAGAAAAGAATCGCCACTCCACGACTCTTTCCCCGGTGTAGTTGCTGTAATAGCCCGTCGGGAAAGCTGGGTCGCTCAAAGACGGAGCAGCATCCCGACGAAAGTGTGTCTCCTGGAGAAAGACCACCGACGCCCTCAGCGCCCGGGCCTCCCGGAAGAGACGGCGGCGCTTCTCTGGTATATTCAGGCCCTTCACATTATATGTGAGAAAGCGGAGAGGCTTTGGGGAAAAGCCTGGTGACGAAGACATGTCTCCAGCCGTCAGACAAACAGACAAGGGGAAGAGGACGGAGGGAGGGGTGGGAGAAGAGAAGAGGAAAAGAAGAAAGGAGAGATAAAGAACAGAAGACAGGAGAAAGAAAATAAGATAAGGAATGATACGTCTCCGGGAGAGGCTAGTCTATACCCTAAAGAGGTTGACTACCTTCCCGTGGAAAGAGTGACGTCCGCTCCTTGTGGGCGCGAGGATCTATGATCCGCAACCTGAATGACCAAGAAAAGTGTCACCCGAGTGTACAGCCAAAAAAAAGGCAACAGTGGTTGAATAACAAGGGTGAAAGTCAAAACCAAATAACAAGCACCAAGAAGTCCCCTCCGACTTCTGAATATGAGAAGTAATAACAGTAACAAGTAAAGAAAATAATAAAATAAAAAAAAAAAAAAAAAACCCGGGGGGCTCTCCAAAAGGGAGGCCCATCTTAAGCACAATTTATTCCTAATTATAACTATAAATCCCCCTTTAGATCCCGGGACCAGGGAGTTCCCCTAGGAGTGAGTGATGCATATATAAAAAGAAGAGAGAGAAAAAAAAGAGAAAAAAAAAAAAAAGGTAAAAAATTGTGGGGGGGGGGCAGAACCTACACGTGATCACCCTCCCCACAAAACACACATAGTCCCCTCCACGAGGATGAAACATGACAATGTTGCGAACGGACCAGTTAGGCCTAAGGCAAATCAAGACACATTCCCTCCGCAACCACTCGAGGCCCACCCAGCTCTCCGGGGGCGCAGGAAGTCAGTGCCAAGTCTTGACCCTGAGGGGCGGGGCGGGGTCACCGTAGCAGAGACAGGGGCAACGTCTTCGTAAGAGTCGAGATCCAAGGACCCACCACCTCCGTCTGGCCTGGCTCCTTATCACACTGCCCTACCTCCCCACCTCCACCCCATCCCTCCCTTCCCTGTCCTGGGAGTGGGAGCAAGTGCGCCGAGAGCATGTATTCAGTGTGGGGAGTGGCAGCGCCGATGGAAAGGGACCGGCCATCGTCCCGAACCGGAGAGTCCCGACCTTTCATGCAATGGGCCTGTGTAAAAAATGGAAGCGGAGAGGGAAAGGAAAAAAAAAAAAAAAAAAAAAAAACACGCTCCAGGAGCGTTAGGGTCCCCGAAGGGTCTTGTAGCGGCCACCAGTATAGAAGAGGGGCCGAGCACATGTAAGCAATTCTCTTTGAAAGTGGTGATTTCACTCACAGATGGGTCACAAGAACATTACCAGAGCCTCGGGAGGGAGGAGGAGTGTTTCAATCGCCCACCTCCGGGCTGGGTCGGTATCTCTCTCCGCTGCGGGGCCGACGTTAGGGACCCCGTGATCGACGGCTGCTTGGCCCGTGTGGGGCCCGTGGTGCAGAACGGTGGCCTCCAAGTTCCCAACTCCCAACGGGGGGTACCGTCAGTCCAGTCATGTCTGCGGACAGGGGGGGGATACCCCCTTAATGGGCACGGGGGGAGAGAGATGGCTTCGACAACAGGGCATAAAGGGGTTCAAAATGAGGGTTCCAGAGTGCTGCAGGCGTTGGAAGGCAATAAGAATAGGAACTCAGGCCTCCACTCGAGGGTCCAGGTGCGCAGGGGCCCGGTCCCTAGATCGTCGCTGCCGGCCACGCGACCTCTGTCTGCGGGCTCCAGGGGGGGCCACCTGAGCTACGTGATGATCCTCAGACTCCCAATTCCGGACACTTATCACCGGGAGATCCATCGCTTCTGCAAAGGAGGGGACATCAGAGGGGTGGCAGATGGCATGGCGCACTCCATTCCTCTGGGCTGATAGTGCAAAGGGAAAGGCCCATCGGTAGGGTATGGCAGCCTGGCGAAGCGCCTGAGTAATAGGCTGCAAACAGCGTCTAGCTGCCAACGTAAAGGGGGACAAGTCCTGAAAGAATTCAAGTGTGCTTCCATGAAAGGCCCATGAGCGGGACGCGCGTGCAGCGGCCATGATTTTTTCTTTTAACAGAAAGTCTGTCATACAGCAGACAACATCTCGGGGGGGTGCTGTAGGGGATGGTTTCGGGCGCAGGGCCCTATGTACACGATCCATCAGAATCGGGGTATCCGGTGCCTGGCCCAGCACCATGGTAAATACCTCAGTAAGGGCGCCACGTAGATCCTCCGAGCCCTCCACCTCCAGCAAACCGCGGATGCGTATATTGTGGCGGCGGCCCCTGTTATCGAGGTCGTCGACTCGGCGCTGTAGTTCTCCAAACGCCGCTGGTGGAGGCTGCTGAGCTGGGGGATGATTCACCCCGTCCTCCAGGCGGCTCACCCTGGATGCTAAGGCCCCGACATCAGTCCTGACCTCCCGGATGTCTCCCGCAAAGCCCTCCTTCAAGTCAGCCACCAGATCCGCCAGGTCAGTTTTAGTGGGTAGTGCGGAGATTAGCCTCTCCAATCTGCAGATGGCCTCAGAGGAGTCCGCTGGCTGAGGCTGACCCGGAGGCCCGTCCGCCATCTTGTCCCGCGGCGGGGAGAGATTTGAGTTCGGGGTGACAAATGCGTCCAGCGGCCCAGAAGCACGGAGCTGCGGATGGATGTGCTGAGGGAGGGTAGATAGGCGATTTTTGCCGCGAACCATGACCCGAGATGTATGCGAAAAGCAGATTGCCGTCGGAGGGGACCCGGGAGCTCGAAGCTTAAGCGGCCATCTTGGTCATCGGGCAGGACACGCCTCTTGGGCAATTCTTTTAACAGTCACATAAACCCAATCCCTCCCCACCGGAATTTCAAAAACAAAAGACATTTCTGGTTGATCAAGGGTCGGGGTGGGTCCCCTAAAAATAGCCCTTGGGGTATCCCCGGGGGATCCCTTTGCTCCCTTGTAGGTGGGCGGTCAGGCATTATTGTGTCCGTCAAAACACCCACTTGTTGAATCTTTTAGATGCTTAGGACTGCGGTCTTTGTCAGCTTTAGTCTCAATGGATTGGTCTCGTTGGTGATGACCTTCCACTCTGGTTCAGGATTGGCTGCAGCTGCTTTCAGTCTGGAGTGATGTATCCACGGGACGGGACCACCTCGGCAACCTTCACTGCTGTAGGGGTTGATAACAGGACAAGGTAAGGACCTCTCCATTTTGGGCCTAGTGGGTCATTTTTCCACTCCTTCACCCAAACCAAATCACCTGGACAATACTTATGCAGTGGGGGATATAAAAAATGAGGTAGATTATCTCCCACCCAAGTATTCAATTTCTGCATTGATTTCCCCAACAATACAACCTGTTCATTTAATTTAGTTTCACCCAATGCCCGAAGGTCCCCCCTTAGTCCATTAATTAGAGGGGTAGGCCGTCCGAACATAAGCTCGTATGGACTTAGCTACAATTGGGGGATTGGCCTGCACCTAATGTGCAAAAAGACTATTGGCAGCACATCCAACCAGCCTAGTGACGTCTCTTGACACAATTTGGACATTAAAGTCTTTAGTGTACAGTTCATTCTTTCGACTTTTCCTGAACTTTGGGGCCTGTAAGCTGTATGTAGCTTCCAGGTGAAGCCCAACAGGCGGGCAAGCTGTTGCAAACAGTTCTATATAAAAGCTGGGCCATTGTCCGACCCTATTTCAAGTGGAAGTCCATAGCGTGGTATTATTTCTTTCATTAGACTCTTCACTACTTCCGCTGTCTTCTCTGTCCTTGTTGGGAAAGCTTCCACCCATCCTGTTAGGGTACACATCATTACCAGTAGATATTTAAATCCTTTGCAGGGTGGCAGCACTGTAAAGTCTACTTGCAACGATGCCATTGGAGACAGCTCGATTGGCTGTTTTCCTGGAGGTTGAGATGGACCTGCTCTTGGATTGTTCTTCGTACATGTCACACACTGCTGGGCCATCGCCTTACAGATTACTGACAGTCCTGGCACGTAGAAATGTGGCTCCAGCTGTTGCTCCATCATTTCCCTTCCTCCATGAGTACTTGCATGAAGTGCTCTTACGATCTCAGGTGCCAGTGTTGCCGGTAGGACTATTTGTCTGCTCTTCAACTGGAGCCATCCGTCTTCTCCATATCCACCTTGTTCTTCTGATAGCCATTTCTTCTCTTTCTCTGCGTACACAGGTGTCCATTCACTCAGTGGCGAGGGTAGGAGTACAGTCACCACTGGTGCTGCTTTGTATCCTGCCAATTCTTCTTGGTTTCCCCAGATAAATTCTTCTTTTGGGAAATAGTATCGCCATGCAAAGAATAGCAAATCTTGTCTCTTCTCCATATCTTTCACTGCCGGCACGAAGAAGTTCATCACACTTTTCTTCATTCTTGGTAGCTTGTTTTTGATAAGGGTCTCTTTGAGAAAGAACCTCACCAACGGGGCTTGATATTCTTCTGCTCCCAGTTCTCCCAAGCTTGTCAACATTCTTGTGATCCTCAGGTTGTTATGAGGGTTAGCTGTTAGGTTGTCAAAACGTGAGGCGAAATTTTCTGCCCGTTCAACTTCGGTCACTTCTGTATCTTCTCCATCCTCCCCCACTAATTTTACACCGAAGAATTTCAGCATCATCTTGTATACTCAACGGAGTCTTTGCTGAACTTCTGAGGTGTCCATCATGAGGCATATTTCTTGGGGGTTCAGAGGTGTGGATTAAAAATTTCGGCCTTGGGACTGTGTTGGGAAAAGCCACTGAATATAATCATGGTTTTCTTCTAATAGTTCATAATCGTTGTGCCATTTGTGCAGAATGATTTCAATAAATTCGCCTTTTGGTTCAAATTGTCTCCAATTCATGTAGAACTCGTAGTTCGGCATGGGGAGTTGATCCTCTTGCTTGCAGAGCAGGACTTTGGCTGGATTAGGTGGTGTCAGTGGCCTTGCAGCAGCTTTTGCGGCCTGATCGGCGCACCTATTACCTTTCAGAATTTCGTCATGGCCCTTCTGGTGGCCACGACAGTGCATGATACTGACAGCACTAGGTTTCCATACAGCCTCTAGGAGGGCTGCAATTTCAGTTGCATACTTGATTTGTTGTCCCGAGGACGTAAGCATGCCTCGCTCTTTGTAGAGTGCACCATGTGCGTGGACAGTCATAAAAGCATATTTGGAGTCAGTGTAGATGTTCACTCTTTTGCCTTCGGAGATTTCAAGCGCTCTTGTCAAGGCGGTTATTTCAGCCAGTTGCGCTGACGTGTGGCCTGGTAAAGGATTTGCTTCAATAATTCCATCAGCTGTTACAACTGCATAGCCGGAGACTTTCTTCCCATCGTCCATATAACTGCTACCATCAGTGAATAATGTAGCTGGGTTTAGGGTAGCGATGAGGTCCAAATGAACCCGTGGATTCTCACACATCATGGCTTGGTACTTCGTCATCCGGCTATTGCTGAACCAGTAACTTCCTTTTACATCAAGCAGGGCTTTTACGGCATGTGGCACCTTGACATGAAGAACTTGTCCAAAGGTCAATTTGTCTGCTTCCGCGATGAGCATTGCGGTGGCAGCCACTGCTTTCAGACATGGGGGTAGGCCGCAGGCCACAGGGTCAAGTTGTTTGGATAGGTAGGCCACAGGCCTTGGCCATGAGCCAAAGTTCTGAATCAGCACTCCTGTGGCTGTTTGGTTGCGTTCATGCACATACAGCTGGAAGGGCTTGCTATGATCTGGCAGACCCAGTGCAGGGGCTTCCATCAGAAGGGCCTTTAAATTCAGGAAAGCTGATGCTTGTTCTTCTTCCCAGAGGAAGGGGTCATGCTCTCCCCCCTTGGTGGCTTGATGGAGGGGCTTTGCAATGTTTGCAAAGTTGGGGATCCACAGGCGGCAGAAGCCTGCGGCTCCTAGGAATTCACGGACTTGTCTCCTTGTCTATGGCTGGGGTATGCGGCATACTGCTTCCTTTCTCTCTGCTCCCAGTGCACGTTTAGTACCTGTTAGTTGAAAACCTAGATACTTTACATTTTGTTTGCATATTTGTGCTTTCTTTCTGGAAACTTTGTAACCTGCTTGGCATAGTAGATGTAGCAGTGCCTTTGTGGCAGAGAGACAGTCTTTTTCTGGGGGGGAAGCAAGCAATAAATCATCTACATACTGTAGTAAGACAACTTTGTCTGGCTGAGCGTTGAAGGACAGGAGGTCCTGGCTGAGCGCGCAGCCGAATATCATGGGTGAGTTTTTGAAACCTTGAGGGAGGCGTGTCCAAGTCATCTGATGGCACGCTCCCGTAGTAGACTCCTCCCACTGAAAAGCAAAAAGGGGTTGGCTTGCTGGCGCGAGACGGATGCAAAAGAAAGCGTCTTTTAAATCAAGCACCGTGTAATATTTCGTATCACCAGGAATTAATGCCAATAAATTGTATGGATTGGGGACCACGGGGTGTAGAGTTACTGTAGCTTCATTAACGGCTCGTAAATCTTGGACTGGGCGGTATTCTTGTGTGTCCTCTTTCTGTACTGGCAATAGTGGGGTGTTCCATGGTGACACGCAGAATTTTAATATCCCGTGATCTTTAAGTCATTGCAGATGTGCCTGGATATTCTGCTTGGCTTTCTGTGGGATAAGATACTGTCTTAGAGCCACAGGCGTTGCGCTTGGTTTTAAATCAACATACACTGGAGGAATATTTACAGCTAATCCGAGCGGGTTTTCTTCTGCCCAGACTCCAGGGATTCCCAGGAGTAGTGTATATGGGTCTGGGACAGCCGGCGGGGTTGGTGCCGTGCGCCATTCTTCCTACTGTGGCATAATTACTGCAATTTTTACAGGTTGGTTATTCTGGCTGGCTGGGCTGTACTGCCGCATAGAGTTGCCACCCTCGGGCAGGTCTGATCTAGCGTGACCCCCGGGAAGAAATGTAATTTGGGCTTGCAATTTGCAAAGGATATCCCGCCCCAGGAGTTGGATGGGACATTCGGGCATATACAAAAATTCATGTTCCACATTGTGCCCACCCAAACTACATTTTCGTGAAGCAAGAAAAGGGTACTTAGCAGATACCCCCATTGCTCCCATAATATCAACCTCATTTCCCATTGGGGGTGCAATTTGCTGTGTTACAACAGAATATTCGGCACCAGTATCAACCATAAAAATTTCGTCTTTGTCTCCCACTCTTACTGTGACCGTGGGCTCGTGATTACCGAGCGGGATGGGTCCAGGTCCGTGTCAATATATATCCTGCCCTTCAAATGACGTTCCCGCCAATCCCACAAACCCTGAACTGGCACCGTCACTTCTTTCATACCTGCCGTTTGTTACCTGCCCATTTGAGGCTTGACCTCCTGAGGCACCAGCCTCCCCCTGTACCCCATTTTTAGCCAAAAGTGCAGGACATTCGCTTTTCCAGTGACCTTCACCCCAGCACCATGCGCACTGGTTGCGCCCTAGGGGCTCCCTGGGGGCTCCTCTGCCTCTTCCCCCTTGACCCCTTGCTCTCCCTCTGTCCGGGGCACCCCTCCCGCTTCCATTTCCCATATAGCCAACCACACCGGTGTGCCCTATTTGCTTCCGTATTTCTTCTAAATCCCGGTTATGGTACACCTTATTGGCAATTTCTACTAATTCGCTAATACCTTTGCCTAAAAACCCATCTAACCTCTGTATTTTATTCCGTATATCTATCTGTGACTGACTCACAAAGGAGGAATTGACCAACCGCTATTCTCTGCGGCCTCAGGGTCAATAGGACTATACATCCTATATGCATCTAGTAATCTCTCTAGAAATGCACTCGGGGTTTCTTTAAGATCTTGCACAATGTCCGCTATTTTCCCCATGTTCGTGGGTTTCTTCCCTCCCGCTTTAACACCCATCATTACCGCTGTCCGGTATGTTTGTAGATGAGCAATACCTTCATTAGTATTGTATGGCCATTTGGGATCTGTTTTGGGGTAATGTTCCACAGCCCATGCTTCTGGCTGGGGTTTGCTATCCTCAACTGCTTGGGCAAGTAGAATTTTACTCACGCTGTTGTTTATACGGGCTCTTTCCTCAGTTGTGAACATTGTCAGCAATAGCTGTTGACAATCTGCCCAGGTCGGGTTATGTGTTAGCATTACTGACTCTATCATACTAGCCACCGCTGCAGGATTAGTGGAGTACAGTGGTGTGTGTGTTTTCCAGTATTATTACACAATAATCTCAACTTCTCCTTACTCAAATCCACACCATAGTGATGTGCCTCCTACAATGCTCCAAAATTCTGTACCATATACTCCAGGGGTGTCTCACCCTCCTTGGCCTTCTTGGGTTTGGACGACCCGTTACCCATTGTTACTCTCGCGAGCTGTAACCTTTTTTTCCCAATACAGATATTTTCTTTCAGCACAATCACTTAATCACTTAGTTTATATCAACTGTCTGGTACTTCAGTCAACAGTTCATTTATATCGTATTCGCTTACTCCGTCAGTAGCTGGCTGCAGTCACCTTAGCCGGAAACGTACTTTAGGAGTCCACTCTCAGATTTGCTTCCTTGCTAAGCAAGTAGGCGCACAATCACTCACAACACTCTCAGCAACACTCACAGCACGTTCTGTACCAGATACATTCAGCACAAAACAATACATAAACAATTCTACTCTTTCTACTAGCCGAGGGCTCGCGACCCTCCTCTTGGATCCTTATCCAAGTTAATTGATCTCTAACTCTTGTCTGCTTGTGACTAGGGATGAGCTGTTCGGGTTCGGACGGTTCGGAGTTCGGCCCAAACTTTGGCAGATGGAAAGTTCGTGAACTTCGAACTTTTTGGGTGTGATCGGTTCGCGTTTGAAAAAAAAAAAAAATTTGAAAAAAGTATAGAAAATGCTTAAAAAAATACTAAAAAATCTAGAAATAAAGAGACTCTTTACTGCAGAATATTATAAGCAACGGTTTATTAGATATTGAATTAAAAACTAATGTGTACGTGGAAAGATTATCAACTCTAAATGACATCTGTTCACAAACGGGCATAACACCAGATGTTTTTAGTCTGGTAATCAATTTGATACATTGTACACTATACTGAGGGGGTGGGGTGGTATCTGCTTCTGATTGAGATTTGAGAATTAATTTCTCTCCTAAAACATCCTAATATGCTGCATTTAACTGGTGTTTGAAAAAAATTCAAAATAACATCTAAAGCAATGTTATTTTCCACCTAGGGATTAAACATTCACAGGGTTATTCAGAGAGCGGTGAAAAGCAGGAGAATAACTGGAGAAGTGAAAATTCTAGGTCAAAATAGCCAAACCAGAAAAATTCTCCCATTTAACTCACTTTCCAAATTGGCTATTTGGTCTAGATTGTTCTCTTCTCCTGCCAGTTCTCCTGGCTTTCACCTCTCTCTCAGGGTTGTTCAGAGAAAGGTGAAAACCAGGAGAATGGCAGGAAAAGAGAACAATCTGGACCAAATAGCCGATTTGAAAAGTGAGATAAGGCTAGGGTCAGACTGATGCATTTATCACAGCGACCGAAAGTGCGTCCGAACGCATTGCCGTATTTTTTCACGGAATGCGCGAAAACAGTCATACGATGCGCATTTTTGTGCGTGATCTTTTACGGATCCAAACCAGGAAACTTTGGGTGTCTGGACGTTATGTTGGCCGGACATGAGGAGTCTGACGCTCCAAATCACGCACACACGCCGCTACGTCCGTACTAGCGGTTCTGCGTTCTCGAAAAAATGCGTTCATTTTCCACTTGCGTTGCGCAGCCGGACTTTCGTGCAACTGTACTTCGTATATTGTCCGTCATTGCCCGTCATTTGCTGCTAGTGCGGCCGTGATTAAGTGCGTCAAAACGCATGTTAAAAATTCGCTAGTCTGACCCTAGCCTAAGGCTAGGGTCAGACGAACGCATTTTTCACGTGCGTTTAGCCGCACGAAATCACGGCCGTGCTAGCAGCAAATGACGTCCAATGCCGGGGAACATACGACGAACGGCCACACGAAAGTTCGTCCGTGCAACGCAAGTGGCCAACGAACGCATTTTTTCGAGAACGTCAAACCGCTACTACTGACGTACAGAGTGCGCTGCGGCCGCATAGCGGCGTGTGTGTGTGATTAGGAGACATCAGACGCTGCTAATGTCCGGCTAACATAACGTCCAGACACAAAAAGTGTTTTATTGATGATCCATACAAAATCACGGACGAAAAGGCGCATCGTATGACCGCTATTGCGTATTCCGGGAAAAAATACGTACGTTCGTTCGAACGCACTTTTTCACGGACAACGTGAAAAATGCGTTCGTCTGACCCTAGCCTAAATGGGAGAATTTTTCTGGTTTGGCTATTTTGACCTAGAATTTTCCATTCTCCAGTCATTCTCCTGCTCTTCACCGCTCTCTGAATAACCCTGACAGGGTTATTCAGAGAAAGGTGAAACTCAGGAGAATGACTGAAGAGAAAATTCTAGGTCAAAATAGCCGAACCAGAAAAATTCTCCCATTTATCTCACTTTCCAAATCGACTATTTGGTCTAGATTGTTCTCTTCTCTTGCCAGTTCTCCTGGCTTTCACCTCTCTCTCAGGGTTGTTCAGAGAAAGGTGAAAACCAGGAGAATGGCAGGAAAAGAGAACAATCTGGACCAAATAGCCAATTTGGAAAGTGAGATAATGCTAGGGTCAGACTAACGCATTTTTCGCAGCGACCGTCAAAAAGTGCATCCGAATTAGTTATTCAGAGAAAGGTGAAACTCAGGAGAATGACTGAAGAGAAAATTCTAGGTCAAAATAGCCGAACCAGAAAAATTTTCCCATTTATCTCACTTTCCAAATCGGCTATTTGGTCTAGAATTTTCCATTCTCCAGTCATTCTCCTGCTTTTCACCGCCAAAAAATCAGTAAACTTTTTCTGTGTGTCCGAAAATGTCTCCTCTTTTCATACAGACTGCCGCCCCAAGCAGTTATTTATAGATAGATTAAAGGAAAAACATTTACCGTCATTTGAAATGTCATTTTTTGGTTTTTACATATTTCTATACATCCATAACCGGTCCTATACTTCACGGACCGGTTATGGAGACCTCCTAGGCACGATATTTGAAGGAATTTTTCGTTTTTATTTTTAACCCTTATTTCATGGAAAACTCACTGACCCTTTAAAAACGTTTTTTTTTTTACGTTTTGTCCTTGTTTCCTGTCCCCCAGGGCACTACCCGGACCCCCATACACCTTTTATGGCAAATATCTAGCATATATGCCCTCTTGGAGGGCACTCTAAAAACCGAATTTTCAGCCCTATTGACTTGTATTGAGTTTGAGTTCGGGTTCGGATCCGAACATTTGGAAAGTTCGGGTTCGGCTCCGAACCAAACTCGGGGAGTGTTCGGCTCATCCATACTTGTGGCTATGTGTACCCCGTTCTATAGCAACACTCCCGTCTGCAATTCCAATTTGCCTATGGGCAATACACCCACTCGGCACCACTCCCGCTGCAGCTACCGCTGGCCCCAATTGGCCCCCTTCACTCAGGGCTCTTAGCCCAGTCACAGAAATCCCTCCTCCTTTCCTTGCCCACGTGCAGAAGCTCTATTTACAAACACTGACTATAACAATGCAACTCCACGTGGCTACCCTCTCCCTCAAATTCAGAAATACCCTTTAGTCAGCATCCGATTCCCCCGGGCCCAGACACGCGCACTCTAATCCGCCATGCAATGTCCGTGCTGTATGCGGTGGGTTCGGTATGCCGATGAAACCGTGGCCGCGGGTTTCCTTATCCAACTATGGTCGGATGTTTTCCACTATACCGGTATCTCCAATACACATACAAACATAGAAAACACTTTACCTATCGCCGCGCTGCTTGCTGTTTCCTCTGACTCGGGGGTGTCCCAGCTTCCCGGGCCGGGGGTCTGTTTGGGACGAGACGAGGTCCACTGAACAGGAAATCTTGCTTGGCGCCTGCAGATGTCAGCTCACCTTCAATGGACGCCCAACCGGCGGGATCACTCGCACCTGCAGTCAACCGCTACTGTGTCCAGCAGTCATTGCCGTACAGGCAAAGGCCTGAATCCTGGCACACGAGCCCCCAGAAATGTTACCGGAACCCACCTGGTTCACTCGGGATGAAGCCGGACCGGCACGGTCAAGGATTGACTGGACACGAGTCTCTTCAGGAAAGGCAAACTTTGTGACGTCACAACAGATGCTCACACAGGATTGAATCGCCAAGAGTGAGCCTCAATTACACAGTGACATGAGGTTTTATACCCCAAATACATAATTAGGTACATCCCAATTAGCCCACCTCCCGGTGACACTATTCCACCCCACGTGGGTCCGTACCACCCTTAATCGAATACAAAGACATTCCACGCATTGACCATAAATTGGCAAGCTTCATGTTACTTTGACAGAAAATGATTTGCTACTGCTCTGGATCCTGCCTGTGCCTACCTCCCTCATGCTTGTTTATTGTTTCTTTTAGATAAGGCCTGGTCTGGTCTTCACACTCCTCTTTGTCCCAGCTGCAGGTTTCTATGACCTTGATATATCTCTTCTTCATCCTGTCACCCTGTGCCAGCTACGGCCCGGATCTTCTCTAATTTAATTGCTTTTCTGCTAGTCTAATACATTCCTAAGATTCTATGCAAACCTCCTTCTAATTTCAACTAATATCTACCTAGTTATATTCAAGTGAACCAATATTCTGACCAAGATGGCCGCCTGGCTCAGAATGGCGACCATCTTCTTGCCTGAATCTCCTTCATATAGAGATGCTGTGAGGCTGTGTATAGAGATGCTGTGAGGTTGTGTATAGAGATGCTGTGTGGCTGTGTATAGAGATGCTGTGTATAGAGATGCTGATGGGGTTGTGTATATAGATGCTGTTTGTGTATAGAGATGCTGATGGGGTTGTGTATAGAGATGCTGTGAGGTTGTGTATAGAGATGCTAATGGGGTTGTGTATAGAGATGCTGTGAGGCTCTGTATAGAGATGCTGTGAGGTTGTGTATAGAGATGCTGATGGGGTTGTGTATAGAGATGCTGTTTGTGTATAGAGATGCTGATGGGGTTGTGTATAGAGATGCCTTGCGGCGCCGAAGTGCGGCCTAGCTCCGGTGGGGCCGCCATCTGGGATGGCGGCTCCACCCCCGGGTCCCCCCTCACTGCCTGACGTCCTCACGCATAGCGTGATGACGTCAGATAGCCGGGGAACCAATAGCTGCCCGGAATCCCCTGGTGAGATAGGGGGTTCATTTGAACCCCGATATCTCCAGAACCGTGGCAGCTAGGGGGGTCATGGAGCATGGCCTTTCGAATGATACCCATCATGACCAGGTATAAAGTAAAAGAAAAAAAAAAGGAAATTTTTCTCTATGGGGTGAGTTTGCTATAAATCACGTAATTCCCCCCACAAATGTAACAAGTCCCCATTTCTAATTTTTGTACAAGTGCGCCCCATAGAAAACATAACTGCAAACGCTCATGTGCTAAAATGTGAACAAAAAAACACTTTACACACTGCAGATGATTAAAAATGCAATTTTTATTGCATTTTTTGTCATAATATACAGGTAGTACATGACGTATACATATAAAAATGATATATTATGAATCTGCGGAGTCTGCCGGAAAGAACGATATCTAATATGTCTGGGTCATTTAATAAAATGTGGCTTCAAATCGCGTTTAAACATGATGAGCGAAAGCGGTAAAAATGAGCTGAGCACACAGCAGTGAAATGTAGGGTTAAGGGGTTAAACAGCATATCAGAGGAAGATTTAGTAGAGAAATGAACACTTTTCAGAAGCACAGTTGTTGTTTGATACATGTTCAGGAGACACTACACCATCAGTCTACAGACAATGTATCAAATTCATCAGACGCAGGTCATTTAGAGGTGAGAATCTTTGCACGTACACATTATTTTTTAATTCAATATCTAATAAACCGTTGCTTATAATATTCTGCAGTAAAGAGTCTCTTTATTTCTAGACTTTTTAGTATTTTTTTAAGCACTTTTTATACTTTTTTCTAATTTATTTTTTTCAAACTCGAACCGAATACGCCAAAAAGTTTGAAGTTCGCGAACTTGTGAACAGCCAAAGTTCGAATCGAACTCCGAACTGATCGAACCGAACAGCTCATCCCTAAGCACCAGGTGACACATGTAGAGGAAAATATCACACAATGGATGTGCCCAGTGGCACATATAGAGGAAAATATCACACAATGAATGCGGCCAGTGACACATATAGAGGAAAATATTACACAATGGATGCGCCCAGTGGCACATATAGAGGAAAATATCACACAATGAATGCGGCCAGTGACACATATAGAGGAAAATATTACACAATGGATGCGCCCAGTGACACAGAGGAAAAATATCACACAATGGATGCGACCAGTGACACATATAGAGGAAAATATTACACAACGGATGCGACCAGTGACACAAATAGAGGAAAATATCACACAATGGATGCACCCACTGACATATGTAGAGGAAAATATTGGTTCCTACGCAACACAAGTAGTACAGGAGCACATATTGCACAGAAAAGCTTTAGGGACTTCCGGGTTTGGGAGTCCCTGAGCCACAGAGGAGCAGCGCGCGGCGAGGGACAAAAGGTGAAGAAAATCAGCAGAATCTGCCCAATTATTTAAGGGCAAAAAACTGAAGTCTGGCTTTTAATAGAAAGTCCCTTTAATTACTACATATATGCTACATTTACTGAACATGTGTTATGTCAGTTATTACAGTGAACTTGATTCATCTTGATATTATACTTGACTTCTAAACAGCGTTTCTTTATCTTCCCCAGATAAATTATTAATTCCTCGTCTAGAAAATAGAGACAGAGACTGCGACGAAACTGGAAAACCTGTGGAAGCTACAGATCCCGCTGTCTAATGCAATGGTTCCCAATTCTATCCTCAGGTCCCACCAACGGGACAGGGTTTAAGGATTGCCTTGGGGAAATGCAGACTGAATCCTGCAATCACAGAGTAGCAAATCATATCACCTGTGCTGTGCTTCACATATCCTGCAAACCTGGCCTTTCAGCAGGTCCTGAGGACCAGGAGTGAGAGCCACTGGTCTGATACATCAGCAATACCCAGAGCTGTGCACTTCTCACTTCAATAGGGTTTGACTGTGCAATCACGGAAGATTTAATGACTGCAATCTGTACATAATCACAATCAGCCCATTTCCAACTCAAATCTCTTTCAGAATAATCTATCGTATGGGTTTTGCGTTATGCATATGTAGCGCTCACTCCCGGAGGAGCCGTTGAATTTAACCTCGGGTTAGTCTCTCCGCACTAGGGAATAAATATACACCAGCACTGTTGTGGATTTTTTAAATTATATACTTTACTGGTCTCAATAAAGCGGCATATATAATGTTAGCACGGTATATAGAAAACAGGATTTTGTAATGCGAGAAACGCGTAGCGGTAAAAAGAAAAGTTTAACTAGTCACATTGGGGCCCTGTAGATTTAAGCAATACTGCAGCGTGCGTCGTTAAACTTTGACTGTGGCCTGGAAGGCCTCTCACGCATCCGCCAGACAATCTGTTCCGCTGCCCGATCAAGGACATCTCTCCGCTGGATTATACTGGGACTCTGTGCCACCGGATCCGCTTCTCCTGCTTGTCCACCTTCTTCAACAAGATCTACGGTCTACCGCCTGCACTCCCAGTGGATCATCGCGGTCTCCTTACTCGGGGTCCAATCTGGAACTCTGTGTCTGTGCAAAACCTCTCAGCGGTGGATTACTAGGTCTCTGGCAAGTCACTGTATCGATCCCCAGCGTTGGCAAGGCAGCGCCTGCTCTCCGGCCTGGTAACAATCGCTCACAGTCTCACATGCGTCTTACTCTGTTCACCTCTCGGCTCACACTGGCTGTCCTTCGCACGAGGCTATGGATGTCCTTTCCTCCTTCCCCACCCACTTCCTGTCTCTGCCCCAAAGCATGCTGGAAAACGTAGTCCCATTGTGTCCAGTATAGTTTACATGGCGCTTGTCTCCCTCTGGTGGCCAAACCCGAGCAATACAGCAACAGAGTTTTAAACAGCGCTACACATATTACTCCTTATGGTTCAATTACCCGTGTCACTTATCTATATCTCAAATATCAGATTTTATCAGTGTCGTGAAGATCATTTAAAGCTGTGAACACTTATTAGTACTTTAAAGTATGAAAACTTTAAGGGCCACATTACGAAGTTAACGCTAAAATGGGGAAAACCTGCGCCTGCACGATTCCCCGTAGCACCCCCATTTCAGTGTTAGATTCCGTGGCAGGCGCTTCTTCAGCACCTCGCCCCAAAACGCAGCGCTACCTGCAATGATACTTATGGTAGCGCTTCCGCACCATCGGGAATATCACCTCCTGGAGTCCATAGGCCTCCATGGAGGTTTGTGCGTCCAGGCTGCAAACCCTGCGCCACTGTGTTTTTGCGGAGGGAGACTGGGAACTACTGTATTTGTCCCCAGTCTCACTCTGCTTGCAGCCAGGAGAAGCAGCGGATCAGGCCGTCGTTCTTGCTGCAGGATGAGAGGTGAGTATCTGATTTGTTGAGGGGGGGTTGGGGTGTTAAATTATTTTGCAGAAGCGGAATCATTTAGCGCCAGCTTTTAGGACTCGGTAATATTTTGTTTAGTGCATCCCTGCGGTAATTAGCGCTAGCACCTTGTAATACCTTACTTCTCCTAACGCTAATTAGTGATTACGCATCCTATACTTAACATGGGAAGTGCAAAGTACAGTAAGCTTGCGCAAGCTCGCGCAATCATGCGCTAAGTGATTACAAGCAGATTCAGCGTCACGGAGATAATATGGAGGAGCATGCGCTAAAGTCATTTAACCTAGCATTAACCCTTATACATCTGAGCGCCACCGGAAGCGACAGCTTTGTAATAAGGCTCTACATGTTAAAGTTTCTTCTTTTTTTTGGGTGTGCACTTCATGCAGAAACCGCCTAGTTTATGGTGATTTTAATTAATTATATTGAACAGATAAATAAACAAGCCAATGAAAATACAGAATAGTAAGCAGTATATATCCAACATACGTACAGCATTGCAAGCAATGTATCATATTCAGAGCTATTGAATAACAGTACAAAATGGTGATGACGTAGTAGCGGATGATAAAGACAATCAGGTTGGCCCAGGTATCTGGAGTAATCGAATTTGTCCGTATTACAAAGTAGAGGGCAATCACCCCAGTGTAACTAAATCCTGAAACATATTGCTCCCTGGTAGTAACACCAGTAGACTTGCATAAGATGAATACTACAAAAGGAAGTACAAAGCATAGAAAGAGAAGAAGAGAATACAGAGAGGAGAGAGAAACAAAAACAGGGGAAAAACGAAGCGGAGAGAGATAGAGAAGAAAAAAGGAGGGGGGATAAGGGAGACATAACATGACATGGCACCCCGGGCCAGAGGCGGTCTCAGATCGCTGAGGAAACTGATCACAGCCTGACCATCCGAGAGCCCATCCAGTCAGGATCATGTCAGCAGAAGGAGAACCTACTCAATAGTAGGTGGTGTTGGGACACGCAGTCCATTGGAGATGTAATCGTCCCAGTAGAACCACAAGGTTGTGAACTCTGCAATTTGATCTCTTTCTAACGCCACCAAGCGGTCAACAGCACGTAAGGTCTCAATTTTGTCAATCCAGATTCTCCGAGGTGGGATCGTCTGCGATCCCCAATATAGTGGGATTACGAGTTTAGCTGCCATTACAAGTCTCATCACCACCGATTTACGCATAGACGAAATCGAAGCCTGGAATTGCAATAGGAGGTAAGTGGCTGGTGTAAAGCGAATGGTTAGGCCAGATATTTGAACAGCAGCATCATACACCATCTTCCAGAAGGGATCAAGTAAGTTACACTCCCACCATATATGGAGGTATGTACCCGTTGTCAATTAGCATCGCCAGCAAGTAGGATCTCTCTGAGGTAACATACGGTGTATCTGATCTGGGGTCCAGTACCAGAAAGAGAGGATCTTATAAGCATTCTCCGCACATCGCAACGCAGGTGACCTTCTGTGCGTCAAGATGTAGGTCATGTTCCACGCTCCATCCATGTCCGAGAGGTCTAGAAGTGCCTGCCATTTACCCTGAAAATTGGGTGGGTCATTGGTAGAAGTCAGTAACAGATGGTAAAGAGTCGATATGCTCTTGGATAACGGAAGTCCCAATCTGAAAAACCTCTCGAAGGGTGTAAGAGGACACGTGAGACTGATCCCTGCCCTCAGAGATTTAAGAAAAGAGTTGTTCAGCATGTAGTTAAATTTTTCGGGAAAAGTAATCTGTGGGTTCAGCTCAGATGCAGTAAGCGGTGGAGGGTTCCCCTCACGCAGATAGCCAAAGAACGTAAATCGGTCAGGTAATTCAAATCTGTCCATCAGAGCCGGACACACTCCCGGAATAAAACTCGGATTGTGCCGGAGTGGCAGAAGCGGTGAGATAGCGGAAGTCAGAGTATGAGAAAAGCGTACCTTTCTCCAGACCCTCAAGGATTCAAGGGGAAGACTCCAGGGTAGGAGGCGATCCGGCAGGTCCCGCGGTCGAATCCATGGGGCCGACCATAATTGGAGGTTCAGCAGCTTCTCTTCTAGATCTAACCATAACTTGTGTGGTGACGCTGATGACCAATCCAGCAGGAAGGTCAGGTGTACAGTATAAGCGTATAGTTTAGCATTAGGCCTCCGTGTGTCTTAGGACGGCATAGACATAGAAAATGTGGGCAGATAAGAACCTTTCGGCCCATCTAGTCTGCCCAATTACACGGATACTTTACCTGGATTTATCTTTTGTTTAGGATAGCCTTATGCCTATCCCATGCTTGCTTAAATTCAATTACTGTTTTGGCCTCTACCACTTCTACTGGAAGACTGTTCCATGTATCCACCACCCTCTCAGTAAAATAATGCTTCCTGATGTTACTTTTAAACCTTTGCCCCTCTAATCTAAGACTATCAGGGTTATCCAAAGAGATCCGAATTGCTTGAGAAAGGTAACCGAACGCTGAAAGTCAGCGTTCGGTTACCTTTCTTGGCCATTCGGCTATCCAGAGAGCAGGCAATTCACCAAATCCTGGTGAATTGCCTGCACATACGGTGCCTGTTCGGTGCCTGTTCGAGGGCAGTGAAATCCCCATAAAAAAGCACTGCTACGGTGATAGGTAAATCCCATCACGATCAGGCAGTTATGAAAATATACGACATGAGTTTATGCTGATGCCTACAGTGAATTTTGCTCTAATTAGCATTCTATGATCAAGCTGACAGTGTAGAAATGGATCTTGCTATAGAATCTGCAGGCTTGTGTAAATGTCTTAAAGCACACCCAAGATAAGGGCGGAGGTTAGGAAAATAGGGAGTAAAAAAGTCCAGAAGCAAACAGATGTCAATTCCTGTTAAATAATGAAACGTTAGGAAAACTTATGAAACTGCAGAAATGTTTATCTTTGTGTTAATCTGTATTGTAACTTTTAATATGCTGCTGTATGCATTTTAGTACGTGTTACTTCTCTGATAGGATATTGAAATGTCATGTAAATGTATATAAGCACATGTAACCAAACATACAACGGAGAACGAAGCGAAGGAAAACTTTGTGTCTTGTCATCATTTCCAGTTACTTCCTTCTCACTGGTCGACCATGAGTTATTTTGTTACGGAGAGATAGCTTAGTTAGAGAATAGAAGATTACGGACACACATCAAGCTGAGGCAGAATTTTCCGGCTATCATTCGGCTATTCAGAGAACACAAACCAGCAGTGAAAGGTTCCCCTAATGCCCTGCCATTCGGTAGTTTAATTCGGCAAGTTTATTCAGGAGAATCCCATAGGCTTCAATGTTAAAAATATTCCCGTTTTAATTCAATATCTAATAAACCATTCATTATAATATTCTGCAGTAAAAAGTCTCTTTATTTATATATTTTTTAGGATACTTTAAGCATTTTTTTTTTTTTTTTTTTAAAAGTCCGATTTTTTTTTTTTTTCAGTTTACTTATTTTTTTTGTAACAGCCCTCTTTATTATCATTCCCTGGACCTCCTGTGAAAATTTCAGACATTTTCGCTCAGTAGTTTCTTTGCAAACAGCGTTTCATTTTCCCAGATTCATACAAATGGTTTTGCTAATTTATTCACCTCCCTCTGTCTGCGTCTCAGCTGCTTCGGCTCTGTGTGATTCGGCTCCTGTTCGGCTCCTGCTCGGGTTTTTCGAAGGTTAATCCAGATGTTTTTGCTGGTTTTCGGCGTGCATTCGGTGGGTTTTGCGGTTAGTTTTCGTCAGGTTTGCGGCAGCTTTTCCCTGCAATTCGGGGACCCTGTGCTGTTTGCTGAATACACCGCAGGGTCACCGAAATGGGATCGGCAAAAGGAACCGAATTGAAGAGAACGAAAAGTCACCGAACGTGCGGTGACTTTTCGAATCTCTTTGGATAACCCTGTATGTCCTCTTGTTTTGCTACTTTGTTTCCGTTTAAATATACTCCCTTCCTCTACCTTGTGGATTCCCTTTACGTATTTAAATGTTTCTATCATATCTCCTCTGTCTCGTCTTTTTTCCAAGCTGTACATGTTAAGATCATTAAGCCTTTCCTGGTAACTTTTCTCCTTCAAGCCGTACACCATTTTAGTAGCCCTTCTCTGAACTCTCTCTAAGATGTCTATATCCTTCTGGAGATACGGTCTCCAGTACTGCACAGAGTACTCCAAGTGAGGTCTCACCAGTGCTCTGTACAGTGGCATGAGCACTTCCCTTTTCCTACTGCTAATACCTCTCCCTACACAACCAAGCATTCTGCCAGCATTTCCAAGCATTCTGCCAGCATTTCCTGCTGCTCTATTACATTGACTACTTACCCTTAGATCCTCTGAAATAATAACCCCTAAATCCCTTTCCTCAGATGTATCAAATATTCTATATTCAGCCCTTGGGTTTTTTACGTCCCAGGTGCATTATCTTGCACTTATCCACATTAAAACTCAATTGCCACAACTCCCACCATTTTTTTAGTTTACCTAAATCGTTTGTCAGTTACCCTTAGGCCAAACAAATTTCAGTATCAAAGAACGAAAAAGAGAAAAGAACCCCGCCGGCAGTTGAATGGGTACGGTCTGTAAGATATAAAGTAAGCGTGGTATAATATTCATTTTAATCACATTAACCCGGCCGAGCCAAGATATAAATTTACTCGTCCAGCCTGCCAGGTCTTTCGTGAAGGAGTCCAGAATGGGTCTGTAGTTGTAGTCATACAATCTCAGATGGGAAGATGGTACCCAGATACCCAAATATTTCAACTTGTCTTTACACCAAGTAAAAGGGTGTTTCGTTTGCATGCATCGTACCATCGGGGTAGATAAATTAATAGGGAGTAAATCAGATTTTTCTGGATTAATCCTGAAGCCGGAGAACCATCCGTTTTCCTCAATCAGACGAAGGACTCTGGCAGCGAAGATTCAGCATCAGACAACATAAACATGAGGTCATCCACATATGCCGACACAACATGCGTAAACTTATGACCTCGGATTCCCTGTATAATTTGACTCCTGCGTACAGTGGGAGCAGGGGCTCCAGGTAAAGTGCGAATAGCAACAGGGAGAGCGGACAACCCTGTCTCGTCCCATTACAAATCCGGATGGGACGAGACAGGGCGCCATTAACAGGGATCCGAGCCATCGGTGAGGAATACAAGGCAGAGACCAAACGCAAGAACTCCTCAGGGATGCCCATTTGTTGCAAAACCGCAACTAGATAGGTCCATCGGACCCTATCAAATGCCTTTTCGGCATCAGCCAAAAAAAGCAATAACTCCTTCTTGGAGCTTTGAGCCAGGGTAAGCGCGTTCAAGACTCTTGTCGTAGCATCCTTGGCTTCCCTGCCAGGCACAAAACCAACCTGGTCTGGTTTTATCAAGGCAGGTAGGAAGGACTTCAATCGTTGAGCAAGTAGCTTAGCCAGAATCTTTGTATCTGCGTTCAGCAGTGAAATCGGTCTATAATTCTTACAATCCACTTAGTCCCGGTCCGGCTTAGGTATAACCGTTAACGTAGCCGCTAATGTGGCGGGGTGAAAGAGGCCAGTGGGCCCTATCTCTTGAAATGTTCGTAACAAGTTCAGTAATAGTACAGATGAAAAATGATTGTAGTATTCTGAGGGAAGCCCTTCTGGGCCTGGGCTTTCCCATTCTTCATCATTTTCAGGGTCGAGGCTAATTCAGGTCCCGTGATTGGACCAGCTAAAGTCTCCTTAGCATCTGAAGTCAGAGTGGTATGTAACTTATCCCTAAGGTACTCCGACAGTGCCTCTGCGGAGGGACCTTTGTCCTCCGACAAGTCCAAATCATACAAATTTTGATAATAAAACGCAAATGCAGTCGTGATCTCATCTGGGTGAGGAGTACAATGGCCAGAGGGCAGTCTAATTTTAGATACGTAATCTAATTGTAGACGTTGTTTCATTAAAAAAGCCAGTAGCCTGCCCGGTTTGTTTTCCCGGAGGGCAAATGTACATTTAGCTTTCGCAGCATCCAGACGTAAGCTGCCATTCAGAATGTCGTTGAGTCGGCGTCTTAATTGCATGGCTTCTGCCAATTCAAGGTCGGTCGGTGTGTTGTTGGAAAAAGATTCCAACTTACCAATTTGATCCAGCAAGGTTGTGATCTCCGAGGAATTAGCTTTTTTCAGTGCAGTATCTTTACTAATCAATAAACCTCGAACCACCGCCTTTTGTGCCTCCCAGACAGTCGCGACCAGGACTCCATCCACGTCAAGGTTATCTTGGAAATAGTTCATCAAGTGTTCAGAGATCTCAGTCACAAATTCCGGGTCATCAAGTAAAGTAACATTCAATCGCCACGTCCGTTCTTTAGGACGAATAAGAGGAGATGTCCTCGACATCCAGACCGGTGAATGATCGGACCAAGAGCGGTTACCTATAGTTGTATCTGAGACTAATGGCAGTTGATGTTGTTGAACAAAAAGATAATCCAGTCTTGAGAATGAATCATGCACTGTCGAATAGTAGGAGAAATCCCTTGCACCTGTGTTAAAGGTACGCCAGACATCCACCAATCTCATGGTGTCTAGAGAGTGTCTAATATGTCTCAGAGTACTGGAGGAAATAGACAAGCAGCGTCTAGAGGTATTCCATTTGGGATCAAGCGGAACATTTAGGTCCCCCGCCATGATCAATACACCGGTAGTAAACTGGGTGAGTTTTAGGGATGTGCACCGATTTTTTTTTCGATTCGATTCGATTCGATTTTTCGATTTTTCAAACTTTTCGATTCGGCTCGTTTCGACTGCTTTCTGTTTCGATTCGGTTCGGTTCGATTCGGTTTTCGGGTACATTTATTTTTCGGAATATCGACCATTTTTCGTATTTTCGGGTAACTTCACTAGGTTTTCTGTATCGACTTTTCGTTATTTCGGAAAATTTTCGTTTTTCGGAATTGTACATGGCTTTCGGCATATCGCCAATTTTTCGTTTTTCGGAACTTTTCGTTTTTCGGAATTGTACATGTTTCGGCATATCGCCAATTTTTCGTTTTTCGGAACGTCTGTTCTCGTTTCAAAGCTGTCTAACTATTCGTTTTGATGAAAACTACTATGGTTTACTTTTTTAATACTACTTTATATATTTTTTATAATACATTTTTGGTTTGTTTTTCGGATCCAATAATTCATTATGTCGATACGATAATTCTGGCGATTCTATCGTGTTTTTTTAATTAACCCTTTCGCTGCTGAGGCTTTTCCCGCCCCTGTGCTGAGGTCATTTTTACCGGTTTCGCTCATCATGTTTAAACGTGTTTTGAAGCTTATTTTAGTATATGACCCAGACATATTATATATCATTCTTTCCGGCAGACTGTGCAGATTCATAATATGTCATTATTATATGTATACGTCATGACCTGTCTGTATATTATAAAAAAAAATGCAATAAAATATGAATTTTCAATAATTTACAATGTGTAAAGTGTTTTTTTTTTCACATTTTAACATGCGAGCAATTGCGGTTATATTTTGTATGGGGTGCGCTTGTTAAAAAAATTAGAGATGGGGTCTCGTTACATTTTTTTTGGGGAAAATTACACGATTTTTAACAAACGCACCGCATACAAAAATCGTTAGTGCAGCATCATTGTTCACATTATAATTGAAATGGGAACAATATTGCTGCATTAACAAAACAAAAAAAAGAAAAAAAATTGTTTATTATTTTTTATAAATGTTTTTAAAATTTTTTTAATTTTTTTACAAACGTTTTTCACATTCGTGTTTGGTATCGTTGGAACAGCCATGCTCTGGCTGATCCAACAATACCAAACTTTAACCCCTAGCTGCCATGGATCGGGAGATAGGGGGTTCATTTTGGAACCCCCTATCTCCACCATTGGTGGCAGCTTGGGGTTAACTCCAGGACTGGCGTCATCGTGCTATGCACGATGACGCCAGTCCTCAGGGGGAGTTACCGGAAGCTTGGCCGACATCCGACATCCTCATGGATATGCCCCAGCTCCTCATGGATATTGCCCCAGCTCCTCGTGGACATGCCCCAGCTCCTCATGGATATTGCCCCAGCTCCTCGTGGACATGCCCCAGCTCCTCGTGGACATGCCCCAGCTCCTCGTGGACATGCCCCAGCTCCTCGTGGACATGCCCCAGCTCCTCGTGGATATGCCCCAGCTCACACATGGATTTGCCCCAGCTCCTCGTGGATATGCCCCAGCTCACACATGGATTTGCCCCAGCTCCTCGTGGATATGCCCCAGCTCACACATGGATTTGCCCCAGCTCCTCGTGGATATGCCCCAGCTCACACATGGATTTGCCCCAGCTCCTCGTGGATATGCCCCAGCTCACACATGGATTTGCCCCAGCTCCTCGTGGATATGCCCCAGCTCACACATGGATTTGCCCCAGCTCCTCGTGGATATGCCCCAGCTCACACATGGATTTGCCCCAGCTCCTCGTGGATTTGCCCCAGCACCTCGTGGATATGCCCCAGCACATGGAATGCCCCAGCTCCTCATGGATATGCCCCAGCTCCTCATGGATTTGCCCCAGCACATGGAATGCCCCAGCACCTCATGAAAATGGCCCCAGCTCACCTCCGCTGCCTTTTTCGCTCCCTCAGAGCGTCCGGCGGCGCAGAGCTTGGGCGCTCGCCAGGGGGAGCCACGTGACCAGCTGCGATTGGCTGGTGACGTGTTTCCTCCAGGCGAGCGTCGAAGCTGCATGCTTCGGACGCTCGCAGGGAGTGAAAAACGCGGCGGAGGGTGAGACACCCGCCCTTAGGGTGACGGTGTCACCCTAAAGGCGGGTGTCACCTGGTGCGGGCCGCACCCCCGCCCCATGTTACGACGCCACTGGTATATACATTTAACGGCCGCACGCCCACGGACTTACTCTATCCAAACAAAGTTCAGAATGATGTGAAACATTGGGACTTTTTGGATAGATTTCGATTTTCGACTATCCAGAACTTAAAAAAATAAAAAAGGTCGAAATCTAATGCAAAAGTCCCGATGTTTCACATCGGGATGTCAGATATTAATAGGCTTGTGCACTGATTTTTTTTCGGTTCGATTAGATTTGTTCTGATGTTTAAAATTTTTGATTCGGCTCGTTTCAACCGATTTCTGTTTCGATTCGGTTTGGTTTGGCTCGTTTATCGTGTAAATTTTTTTTTTGAATATCGACCATTTTTCGTATTTTCGGGTCAGTTTGCTGTTTTTTTGTATCAACTTTTCGTGATTTCGGAATTTTTCATTTTTTCGGAACGTCTGTTCTCCTCGTTTCAAAGCTGTCTAACTCTATTCGTTTTGACGCGTAAACTACTATGGTTTACTTTTTTATACTTTATATATTTTTTTATAATAAATTTTTGGTTTGTTTTTCGGATCCGATAATTCATTCTGTCGATACGATAATTCAGGCGATTCTATCGTGTTTTTTTTTATTAAATAAAGATCCTTTTTTTCTTATGAATATACATTTCACAACTTTATTTATTTAATCACATTAAAAAAATGGTATGAAAGCCAAGGAACAAAAAAAAGAACTAAACTATTTAAAAAACGCTAAACTGACCCGAATGGTCTGACTTTAAAGATAAAAACCAGAACAAAAAGTTTTTAAAACGGAAAAAGTAGTTGATCAAAATGATCTGAAATTAAAAAAAAAATAAAATGATTAAGGCTAGGGTCAGACTAACGCATTTTTCACGTTGTCCGTGAAAATGTGCGTTCGAAGAATGGACGTATTTTTTCACGGAATACGCAATAGCGGTCATACTATGCGCAGTTTCATCCGTGATTTTGTACGGATCATCAATAAAACACTTCTTGCATCTGGACGTTATGTTGGCCGGACATTAGCAGCAGCGTCTGATGTCTCCAATTCACGCACACACGCCGCTAGCGGACGCAGCGCACTCTGTACGTCCGTACTAGTGGTTTAACGTTCTCGAAAAAATGCGTTCATTTTCCACTTGCGTTGCGCAGCCGGACTTTTGTGCGACCGTACTTCGTATATTGGCCGTCATTGCCCGGCATCTGCTGCTAGTGCGGCCGTGATTAAGTGCGCCAGAACGCGCGTTCGCACTGCCTCAGTCTGACCCTAGCCTTAAAGGTTCAGACAAAAAAAAATTAACCCTTTCGCTGCTGAGGCATTTCACGGCTTCCCTTCACGCCTGTGTGCGGCACTGCGGTCTGCTGCTGAGCTCATTTTTAACAGTTTCGCTCCTCTTGTTTAAACGCGTTTTGAAGCCTTCTTTTATAATATGACCCCGACATGTTATATATCGTTCTTTCCGGCAGACTCGGCAGATGATTCATAATATATCATTATCATATGTATGCGTCATGTCCTGTCTGTATATTATAAAAAAAAATGCAATAAAATTAGAATTTTCAATGTTTGTTTTACAAGGTGTAAAGTGTTTTTTTCACATTTTATCATGCGAGTGTTTGCGGTTATATTTTATGAGTTGCGTTTGTTAAAAAAAAATTGAAAAGGGGACTTGTTATATTTTTTTGGGTGAAAATTACACAGTCACATTCATGGCCACAAATATGTTGACAAATTTATGACAAAGGGTCCATAGAAATGTCAATAAATTTATGTACATATGATTTTAACAGTGTGGACTGGAAACCAAGCAATACATAATTAACTTATTAACGTAAAGCAACGCACACAACAGGAAAATATATAAAAAAATAGAAAATTTATTTACATGGGGAAGGATGGCAAACTGCCCAACGGGGGCACAAACAACACAAACAAACATACAAACAAACATCTTCCAGTCTAAGCCAGGCGATAATAATTACTGGCATTTGAGGAGATGTTGGAGCTGGTCCGCATCTTCGATAACAAGGAATATGACTGCAGTAAGGGCCCTTACGCAGGAAGAGTAATTTGAGAAAGGATCGGAACAGAGAAGTTACGCGCACCACCATCCTAGAGTGTTTGGGAAGGACGGTACGAAGGACCAGATCAGAAAACGCTGGTCCGACCCAAAGCAGGCGAGCAGGAGCAGCTGAGGCACTTGTCGCTCTTCTTACTGCCGCTCAAGCATGTCCGCGGTGTTGACTAGCTGCTCACGGAGGACCTGCAGCAGTTCCTGGACGTTGTCAAGTGTCCGGACTGCCAGGCGAAGCTGCTGACCAATTGCCTCCGAGTCCCGAGGTCTGGCTTCTCCTTCTATATATCCAATAAATGAAAGAAGGAAAATACAGTAAGTAAAGCAGGTTTCTATTTTTGACTGAAAGTCTTGAAAAAATATAACAGTAGTATATACCAGTGCTGGCAGCTTCCTGAGGCTCCTCCTCCTCCTCCGACTGATCCCCCACGACCACCGTCAGCATATCCGGTGCTATATGTAAGAAATTAAAGAAATAAAAAATACAGTAAACAACAAAACTGATTTATTTTTGAACAAAAGTCGATGCAAAATACAACAGTAAAAAAAAACAAACCTGGACTGGCGGCCTCTGGCTCCCTCTCTTCCTCTTCCTCCTCCTCCTCCTCTTCCTCCTCCTGCACCTCTTGTGCTATACAAAAAAATTTAATTAAAATACAGTAAACAAAAAATGTTTCTGTTTTTGACCAAAAGTCGTTGCAAAATAAAACAGTATATACCAGCGCTGGTGGACGCCCGTGGTTCCTCCTCCTCCTCCGGGGCACTGGTGTCCGCCGGGGCAGATTCGGCGGCCTTCTTCCTGTCTTCTGCCAAATTCAAAAAATAACACGTAAATAATGCAGACTGGAAAAAATGGTATATCTATACACTATATTGCCGAAAGTATTGCGACACCCCCTCCACTACCCCACTACCAGAGGCCTGTTCAGTACCTCAGCAGCTGCTGAATTGCTGCAGCAGTGTCGTTGAACCCTTTGGATGCGAATTTTGAATCCAAAATGGCCGATGATTTCTTAATGAAAAATTCAGATTGTTTTTCGGATCACTCGGACAAAATATAATAAAGAGAAGCAGTCAGCACAATTCCGTTTTGTATGCACATACCACAAATGATAGTTTTTAATGAATAAACGTTATGTTTACTTCTGAAACAATAATATATAATTTGAACTGTAATATATGTCTATGTACAGGGGGAAATAATAAATAAATATTTTGTGCTTTGGTTAACAGAAACCGCAAAATTAACATTGCTGTACGGAATTATTACTTGCTTCGAGGCGGCGGCCATCTTGCTGTACGGCATTGTTACTGCTTCATGGCGGCGGCCATCTTTAAAACGTCACACTCAGCATCTCCTCGGGTCGCTGCAAGTGCTAGGTTAGCATGCTGAGCGGTGAACGGCGTTCAATGGCAAGTTGCTAACTTAGCACTTGCAGCGGCTGAGGTATTGAACAGGCCTCAGCTTGACCCCCCCCACTACTCCCATCTCATACATATATTGCACACAGACATATATTACCGTTCATTTATATATTTTTTTCAGAAGTAAACATTACGTTTTTATTCAATAAAAACTATTATTTGTGTTGTGTGCGTACAAAACGCATTGTGCGACTGCTTTTAGTTATTTTATAGAAGGCCTCAGCCTCCGTTTCACTTTCCGTTTCTGCTAATAAAACTGGATATGCAGAAAACAACAGAAATCCACCATTTTGTTTTGAAATTTGCATCTAAAGCATTCAGTGTCACTGCTGCAGCAGCTGCATTGAACGCAGCTCTGTTATGCACTTTCAGAAGAACTACATGTCCCATCCTTGTTGTGCTACACTACCACTTAGCAGAGACGCAGAGATTTTTATTGATGCGCAGGTGGGAGCCAATATTGGGCAAGCTGCGGGTCTTCTCATATGCATCACTCAATCACAAACCTCCCCCCCAGCACACTACAGACTATACACACAGTGCCAAAAGAAATCCAGCATTGTAACTTCATCTACATACATCAAATGTCACAATTTTCACGAATACGTAAAATCACAAAAAAGAAGAGCTATGGCAAAAATGCTTGTATGGCGAGTCGTGAAAACGCAAAGCTATACACAATCACATTGCATGAAAAAAGGACTAGATAAATCAACGTATTTCTGTGCACATTAGCACATGCAAGCACATTATTATTATTATACAGGATTTATATAGCGCCAACAGTTTGCGCAGCGCTTTACAATATAACGTGACACTTACGTTTCGCTATGATGCGGCGGAGGTGCCTCAGCTGCTTCTGTTCCCGCACCTTCAAATCGGACCAGCGTTTCCTCAGCTGATCCTTCGAGCGTTCCTTCCCAAAATTCACCAAAATTGTGGTGCGTAGCTTCTCCAAGATCCGATCCTTTCTCGCGTTACTCTTCCTGCGGTACGGGCCCCTACTACAATCATAATCCTTGCCATCAAAGATGCGGACAAGCTCCAACATCTCCTCAAATGACATATTTGTGGCTCGCTTCACTTTCTTCCTGGGTACTGGTACTTCTGGTGATGACGAGGTAGTATTACTGTGTGCAGCGGGCATTTTGTTGAATAATAACAACAACAATATTTTGTTAAAAAGTTGTCAATAAAAAGTGCTCAATAAAGTTACGATATTCGCGCGCGCATGCGCGACCCGCGGTCGAATTCAAATACGAAAATTCTTATCGGATCATGGAAAAATTAAACTTTACAGAATCAGCGATATAACAGATAATAGTTAAATAATACGATGTCCAGACTTACCGAAATGGAACCGAAATCCCGAATGGAACTGAAATCATGAATAGACTATATAGAGGGAAAGTAAATTTCGATTTGACACATTTCAAAGTCCATTCGAAAATTCCGAAAATTTTTCGATTTGGCTCGGAAAACTTTTCAGATTTCGGAACAATTTTTCGTTTTTTGGAAAGTCTGTTCTCGTTTCAATTCAAAGCAATAGATTTCGATTTGACACATTTCAAGTTCATTCGAAATTCCGAAAAAATTTCGTTTCGACTCGGAAAACCTTTTCGATTCGGACATTTTCGGGTCTAAATATTTTCGGAATTTCGATCGAATCGAAAGACCCGAATCGGGAAATTTCGTGAAAATTCCGAAATTCCGAAACCCGAAACGCACATCCCTAGTGAGTTTCCTAAGAATGCGTGCTAGGCATTTGTGCTGGTTGGTATTTGGCAGATAAATGGAAGCAAATGTGTATTGTGTATCCAAGATAGTGCCTTTAACAAAAATATAACCGTCTTCCATGTACATTAACCCTTTCGCTGCTGAGCCTTTTCCCACCTCTGTGCTGAGGTCATTTTTACCGGTTTCGCTCATCATGTTTAACCGCGTTTTGAAGCCTTATTTTAATATATGACCCAGACATATTATATATCGTTCTTTCCGGCAGACTGTGCAGATTCATAATATGTCATTATTATATGTATACGTTATGTCATGTCTGTATATTATAACAAAATATGCAATAAAATTTGAGTTTTCAATAATTTACAATGTGTAAAGTGTTTTTTTTCACATTTTAAAATGCGATCGTTTGCGGTTATATTTTCTATGGGGTACGCTTGTTAAAAAAATTAGAAATGAGGAATCGTTACTTTTTTTTGGGGGAAATTACGTGTTTTTTAGCAAACGCCCCCCATAGAAAAAATCGTTAGTGCAGCATCATTGTTCACATTATAATTGAAATGGGAACAATATTGTTGCACTAATAAATCTAAAAAAAAAAAAAAAAAAAAATTTTTTAATTTTTTTTTTTTTACAGTTTACATGGTCATGTTTGGTATCATTGGAACGGCCACGCTATCATTGACCCCTAGCTGTAACGGATCGGGAGATAGGGGGTTCATTGGAACCCCTATCTCCACTATAGGTGGCAGCAAGGGGTTAATTTGAAAACTGGCGCCATCGCGCTCTGCGCGATGACGCCAGTCATTAGGGGGATATCCCGGAAGCTTGGCCGACATCCAAGATATCGGCCAGCTCCGGGAGGGGACCGCGATACGGCGCATGTTGGCGCCATATTGCGATCCAGCCCCCTAGGGGTTAAAGACAGCCGCCGCTTGGAAGGGCAGGCTGTGCCCTTCCAGGCGGTGCCTGCCTTTAACCGCTGGCATGCACGGATGGGGAGGGGGAGAGGTCCGAAGGACCTCTCCCCTCCCATTCAGGCACCTTCCCTGCAATGGCGGGGGGGGGTGCCTGAAATAGACATCATCACGCATGCGCGATGACGCATATCGTGCCCGCCGGGGTCCCGGAGGTTGGGCTGACATCGATGATGTCAGCCCACACCGGGGGGGCCGAGCGATCAGCCGGAATACCAGCTGATCGCGGGCTGCAAAGGGAGGACGCGCTCAGCGCGTCCTCCGCAGCCAAGTAGCAATGCGGTTGGACGCGCTGATCGTGTCCACCGCATTGAAGTGGTTAATTGATCTGTCAATTGAAAAGGAACGTCTTTTGAAATGAGGATAGCAGTACCTCTAGATTTTGCATCCACATAATTGCTAAAGAATCCCGTGGGATAATCCCGCGAAAGGAGTCGGGGTGGATCCCCCGCTTGGAAATGTGTCTCTTGAAGGAAGACTACAGCCGTCCGAAGAGAGACAAGTTCTCTCAACAAGCGACTTATTTTCTCTGGAATGTTCAGGCCCCTTAACATTATATGTAAGGAACCGTAAGGATCTGGCTCGAAAGGCCGACCCCTCAGCCCCCGGACCACTCCCGATCTGGCAGCCATGTCAAAATAAGGGTGGGGGGCAACGAGACAAGGCGGTAAGGGAAGAAGGGGAAAAGAAAGATAAGGAAGGAAAAGCCAAAAATACGAAGAGAACGAAGAGAGAAGGACACAAAACAAACACACAGCAGTGAGGCGAAAACATCCGTCAGGTACACTATCACAGGAGCGAACTCACTGGACAGTGCCTCTGAGGAAAAAAATGGACGTATAAACCTCCGGGGAAAGATGTGTATTCAAAAGTAACTTTTGCGTAACACACACAACGTTTAAAGAAAAATCATGCAGTAGATAACCAAAAACGTCAATCAGCAATATCATCCGCTGATCCACAGGTAGCAATAAGTGAAATCAATAAATTTCAGAAGCAAAGAAACCGACTCAAACCACCTTATATTAGAACAGTCAACAAACAGTCAACTTTTCTTCTCCCTCCCCCCCATCTCCCTCTTTTCCCTGTTTGGCATCGTCTCCTCCCCCCATATCCTAGAGTCTCTTCCGCTCCCCAATGAAAGCCTCACATTTCCATTCGTGACATTCCCCCCACCCGCCAGAAAAAGAAGAAAAACATATCTCTAAAATACAATATACAACCGTCTGAAACAACAAAATTAATTCCTTCATATACATTTTTTTTGTCCCTCCCCTCCTATCTGTTTCATAGTACTTCTCCCCTCCAGCCGTATCCTCCCTTTTCATCCCCTCCCTCTTCCCTCTCCCCCTCCCTTCCACTAACTACCCCACTCCCCCTATCAACCAGAAACCAATCCCCAAATCATCAAAGTTCAACATAAAAAAGGAACAAATAATATATTGTATACTCCCCTACACCAAGAAAGTGTCCAAGAAGCAAGTCCGCAGGTGCAAGGTCGTCAACCTGATGAATGGGGAGATACATAATGTATTTCTAGGGGCGAACAATCGTAACTGGACGGTGCAGTTCCGATCCCATAAAACGAGACGGCATAACGGGATAGCCAGGGCGTAAAAAACAAAGTAAAAAAAGTAACATGGAGGACACACAGTCTTCGTAAGCGATACATACAAGGAGGTCATCGTAGGGTCTCACAGGGTGCGGAGATAGCAAGGAAAGGCGGTCATCTCGGGTATAAAGAAAAGTAGGGGCGTCGGGTTCAATCTCTAGGACGTGTGTCCGGATCTTCAGTGCAACATTGTTTCCTATGGTCCCCAGGCCCAAAGGGTCATTGCGGTGGGGTTGAGACAAAGATGGTGATTGGTCCTCCAGATGCATCCAAGATTACCACGTCTAGTCTGGTAGCTGAAGAAGAAGCTTTTAAGAAATGACAGGACATCACTCGGCGTGGTGATCGTAATCATAGTCCCATTCCGGAGCACCGTCAGGAAAAATGGGTATCCCCATCGATATGGGATATCTGCTTTCCTCAACTCCGTAGTGACCGGCCGGAGAGCCCTCCTAGCCGATAGCGTACATTTAGAGAGGTCAGCATAAATTTCAATCAAGTCCCCCTTGAACTCCCAAGCTCTTCTATTCTGCGCTGCTTTAAACAGACGTTCTTTAAGAACAAAGTTTGACAAGTGACAGATAATGTCTCTCGGGGTCAATTGAGACGAGGAGCGTGTGAGGCGAACGATACGATGGGCTCTATCGACAGCTGAACAAGCATAGCATACACTAACCATCACAGACCCAAGATTCTCCACTCTGCACCCCGGAACTAGCAAAAGCATACATTGACCAGCACCCCGGAACAAGCATAAGCATACACTAACCATCACAGACCCAAGATTCTCCACTCTGCACCCCAGAACCAGCAAAAGCATACACTGACAACCACCCCTGAACAAGCATAAGCATACACTAACCATCACAGACCCAAGATTCTCCACTCTGCACCCCGGAACCAGCAAAAGCATACACTGACAAGCACCCCTGAACAAGCATAAGCATACACTTGTCACGTTCCAACCCTGTCTTCCTGCCCTCTGTATTTGTATATTGTGTTTTTTCCATTGTGTTTCTGTTGCTGCCAATTCCTGGGAGGCCTCCCAGGGGTTAATTGGTGTTCTGTGTGCTGCTCACCTGTTGACCCTTGCCTTGATTCCCCTGCCTATATTAGAGCAATGTACCTATAGTACATTGCTGGGTCATTTTTCTTTGCCTGGTCTCCTTGCCACTTGTGTCCTGAGAGCTCCTTGCTGTGTTCCTGATATCCTCCGTTTGTTCATCCTTGTTCAGTTTTTGTCTCTTATTTCTGTTCCAGTTTATGTCAGTTCCTTCTGTGTATTTAGTTCTGTCATTTTCTGTATTTTGTTTGCTGTTTATGTTCCATTCTGATTCCCCGTTACCGATTTTTGGCTTGGCTGACTTCCTTCTGGTTCCTATTCCTATATGCTGTATGACGTACTCTCTCTGGTTATGACCTTTGGCTTTCCTCTATATGACTACTCTATATAGTATATTCCTTGTCTGTACCGTTTCTAAGTAACCCTGTCATCTGCATATAACAAAAGACTCTGTACGGTTCAAGGTAATACTTTCCTTTAGATTAGATCCGGCTATTCTAAAGACCGGCCTTTCAGTGCAGGGAATCTTTGGTATTGCCGTACAGAGGTCTTTTGTTAACCCTGTGTTGCTTTCACCTGTCCTTGCAGTTTACAGTGCATCTCTGCATATAGGGGCTTCTCTCAGGAACCTTGACCTCACCTTGCTGCTAGTTATATTCTTAGGGATATATATACAGACCGACCACTTCCAAGGATCGGAGGGCAAGGATAGGGTGGTGCGTGCCTGGTGGTACTGCCACCGTGACATAATGACCCAGCCATTACATAAGCCCGCAGAGATGTGTACCGTGTTGGAAACCATATTGCACATGTTTGAGGAATTTGTGGTTCACCTCAAAGGGTTACTGAGCCTGTGTCTAGACTCTGGCAATCAGGTCTCATTTGAAAGTAGGGTTCGTGGTCCGCTTTCTCCTGATGAAAAGAACAGAAGACGTGAGTACAATCTCTGTTTCTATTGTGCCAGTTCATTGCACTTTTTGTCTGGATGTCCCCTCAAGCCAGTGCGTCCTGGGGCTGGAGTGCCGGTGCGTCCTGGGGCTGGAGTGCCGGTGCGTCCTGGGGCTGGAGTGCCGGTGCGTCCTGGGGCTGGAGTGCCGGTGCGTCTCAAGACTTGTGGTGAGTCTGTGCGCCCTGATACTGGCCGAGTGCCAACTGTGCCCATGTCCCACAGTAAGGCCGCTAAAGCTAGACCACTCATGAGATCCACTGGTGCCAGTTACAGCTGGGAATCAGAGGGTGCCAGACCACGTAGGGGTCTGACGGTGCCAGACCTAGCTGGAAGTCGGATAGTGCCAGACCACGTAGGGATCTGATGGTGCCAGACCCTGCGGGGAGTCAGATGGCACCAGACCCCACTTTGAGTTCAGACCTCCTGAGAAATCCAGGTCTGAAAAGAGGCACATGAGTCTATGAAGGATGAATCCTTTTTGGCCACAAGGCCAGAGGATGAAGTACCCATGGAGGTTATGTCGCTCTGGGCATCCGATAATAAACCTCAGACTTATGTGAATACCTCTGATGGCTGTAGGGGTTTAAAGACACAACTGGCTGGTTCTGAGCAGCGACTGGCAGCTAAAAGACAGTCCCTACATATTGTTACTGGGTGTATTACATGTAGAGCCGCAACCCCAGTGCCCATTGGCGGTAAGCCAGTCCTGTCTCCGTCTGGCAATGAGAAGCCAGTCCTGTCTCCGTCTGGCAATGAGAAGCCAGTCCTGTCTCCGTCTGGCAATGAGAAGCCAGTCCTGTCTCCGTCTGGCAATGAGAAGCCAGTCCTGTCTCCGTCTGGCAATGAGAAGCCAGTCCTGTCTCCGTCTGGCAATGAGAAGCCAGTCCTGTCTCCGTCTGGCAATGAGAAGCCAGTCCTGTCTCCGTCTGGCAATGAGAAGCCAGTCCTGTCTCCGTCTGGCAATGAGAAGCCAGTCCTGTCTCCGTCTGGCAATGAGAAGCCAGTCCTGTCTCCGTCTGGCAATGAGAAGCCAGTCCTGTCTCCGTCTGGCAATGAGAAGCCAGTCCTGTCTCCGTCTGGCAATGAGAAGCCAGTCCTGTCTCCGTCTGGCAATGAGAAGCCAGTCCTGTCTCCGTCTGGCAATGAGAAGCCAGTCCTGTCTCCGTCTGGCAATGAGAAGCCAGTCCTGTCTCCGTCTGGCAATGAGAAGCCAGTCCTGTCTCCGTCTGGCAATGAGAAGCCAGTCCTGTCTCCGTCTGGCAATGAGAAGCCAGTCCTGTCTCCGTCTGGGTGCGGTGACAGTAGTGATGTCTGGTAAACTGCCAGTCAAATCAGTCCCAAGCTGTGTGTCAGCGGTAACCCTCCCAAGCTGTGTGCCAGCGGTAACCGTGCCAGCGGTGCCAGTCCCAAGCTGTGTGCCAGCGGTGCCAGTCCCAAGCTGTGTGCCAGCAGTGCCAGTCCCAAGCTGTGTGCCAGTCCCAAGCTGTGTGCCAGCGGTGCCAGTCCCAAGCTGTGTGCCAGTCCCAAGCTGTGTGCAGCGGTGCCAGTCCCAAGCTGTGTGCCAGTCCCAAGCTGTGTGCCAGCGGTGCCAGTCCCAAGCTGTGTGCCAGTCCCAAGCTGTGTGCCAGTCCCAAGCTGTGTGCCAGCGGTGCCAGTCCCAAGCTGTGTTGCCAGTCCCAAGCTGTGTGCCAGCGGTGCCAGTCCCAAGCTGTGTGCCAGTCCCAAGCTGTGTGCCAGTCCCAAGCTGTGTGCCAGCGGTGCCAGTCCAAGCTGCTGTTGCCAGTCCCAAGCTGTGTGCCAGCGGTGCCAGTCCCAAGCTGTGTGCCAGCGGTGGCCAGTCCCAAGCTGTGTGCCAGCGGTGCCAGTCCCAAGCAGTGTGCCAGCCGGTGCCAGTCCCAAGCAGTGTGCCAGTCCCAAGCTGTGTGCCAGTGGTGCCAGTCCCAAGCTGTGTGCCAGTGGTGCCAGTCCCAAGCTGTGTGCCAGTCCCAAGCTGTGTGCCAGCGGTTGCCAGTCCCAAGCTGTGTGCCAGTCCCAAGCTGTGTGCCAGTCCCAAGCTGTGTGCCAGCGGTGCCAGTCTCAAGCTGTGTGCCAGTCCCAAGCTGTGTGCCAGCGGTGCAAGTCCCAAGCAGTGTGCCAGTCCCAAGCTGTGTGCCAGTGGTGCCAGTCCCAAGCTGTGTGCCAGCGGTGCCAGTCCCAAGCTGTGTGCCAGTCCCAAGCTGTGTGCCAGCGGTGCCAGTCCCAAGCTGTGTGCCAGTCCCAAGCTGTGTGCCAGCGGTGCCAGTCCCAAGCTGTGTGCCAGTGTGCCAGTCCAAGCTGTGTGCCAGTCCCAAGCTGTGTGCAGTCCCAAGCTGTGTGCCAGCGGTGCCAGTCCCAAGCTGCTGTGCCAGCGGTGCCAGTCCAAGCTGTGTGCCAGCGGTGCCAGTCCCAAGCTGGTGCCAGCGGTGCCAGTCCAAGCTGTGTGCCAGCGGTGCCAGTCCCAAGCTGTGTGCCAGTCCCAAGCTGTGTGTCAGCGGTGCCAGTCCAAGCTGTGTGTCAGCGGTGCCAGTCCCAAGCTGTGTGCCAGCGGTGCCAGTCCCAAGCTGTGTGCCAGTCCCAAGCTGTGTGCCAGCGGTGCCAGTCCAAGCTGTGTGCCAGTCCCAAGCTGTGTGCCAGTCCCAAGCTGTGTGCCAGTCCCAAGCTTTGTGCCAGCGGTGCCAGTCCCAAGCTGTGTGCCAGTCCCAAGCTGTGTGCCAGTCCCAAGCAGTGTGCCAGTCCCAAGCTGTGTGCCAGCGGTGCCAGTCCCAAGCTGTGTGCCAGTCCCAAGCTGTGTGCCAGCGGTGCCAGTCCCAAGCTGTGTGCCAGTCCCAAGCTGTGTGCCAGTCCCAAGCTTTGTGCCAGCGGTGCCAGTCCCAAGCTGTGTGCCAGTCCCAAGCTGTGTGCCAGTGTGCCAGTCCAAGCAGTGTGCCAGTCCCAAGCAGTGTGCCAGCGGTGCCAGTCCCAAGCTGTGTGCCAGTCCCAAGCTGTGTGCCAGTCCCAAGCTGTGTGCCAGTCCCAGCTGTGTGCCAGCGGTGCCAGTCCCAAGCTGTGTGCCAGTCCCAAGCTGTGTGCCAGTCCCAAGCTGTGTGCCAGCGGTGCCAGTCCCAAGCTGTGTGCCAGTCCCAAGCTGTGTGCCAGCGGTGCCAGTCCCAAGCTGTGTGCCAGTCCCAAGCTGTGTGCCAGCGGTGCCAGTCCCAAGCTGTGTGCCAGCGGTGCCAGTCCCAAGCTGTGTGCCAGCGGTGCCAGTCCCAAGCTGTGTGCCAGTCCCAAGCTGTGTGCCAGTCCCAAGCTGTGTGCCAGCGGTGCCAGTCCCAAGCTGTGTGCCAGTCCCAAGCTGTGTGCCAGTCCCAAGCTATGTACCAGCGGTGCCAGTCCCGAGCTGTGTGCCAGAGTCAAGCCGTGTGTCAGCAGTACCAGAGCTACATTGCAACACCACTGTACCCATGCCCCACAGAGAGTCCGAGGTTTCCAACCCTCGTGGTAAGGCACAGGTAGGCGAGCCTACTCCCACTGTTGCCGTGTCGTGCGGGGTGGTCACCAGTTCTAGACCTCGTTCTAGGAGAAGACGGGGAAAGGTGTCTAACCCTGGTCCCACTGATTCTGTGTCCAATCTAACTGATGCCAAGATTCCCCTACCCCGTCATGTCCCTGAGGGCTATGTGCAATCGCCCCTTGGACTGGTGTTCAGGAAGGACCACTGGGTTGCCATTCAAAGGAACCCTCATAGTCGGGGCGTCTTGTGGAGGAGGATGACGACTCTGAGTGGGACCTCAAAGGACTTTGGTGATTGGTGTTCGTAATCTGGTTTCCTGATTTTTGTCTGTCATGTTTGTTGTTTTAGGTGCCCTGAGGTCACCTTTTTTGGAGGGGGCTGCTGTCACGTTCCCACGTTCCAACCCTGTCTTCCTGCCCTCTGTATTTGTATATTGTGTTTTTTCCATTGTGTTTCTGTTGCTGCCAATTCCTGGGAGGCCTCCCAGGGGTTAATTGGTGTTCTGTGTGCTGCTCACCTGTTGACCCTTGCCTTGATTCCCCTGCCTATATTAGAGCAATGTACCTATAGTACATTGCTGGGTCATTTTTCTTTGCCTGGTCTCCTTGACACGTTCCTGATATCCTCCGTTTGTTCATCCTTGTTCAGTTTTTGTCTCTTATTTCTGTTCCAGTTTATGTCAGTTCCTTCTGTGTATTTAGTTCTGTCATTTTCTGTATTTTGGTTTGCTGTTTATGTTCCATTCTGATTCCCCGGTTACCGATTTTTGGCTTGGCTGACTTCCCTTCTGGTTCCTATTCCTATATGCTGTATGACGTACTCTCTCTGGTTATGACCTTTGGCTTTCCTCTATATGACTACTCTATATAGTATATTCCTTGTCTGTACCGTTTCTAAGTAACCCTGTCATCTGCATATAACAAAAGACTCTGTACGGTTCAAGGTAATACTTTCCTTTAGATTAGATCCGGCTATTCTAAAGACCGGCCTTTCAGTGCAGGGAATCTTTGGTATTGCCGTACAGAGGTCTTTTGTTAACCCTGTGTTGCTTTCACCTGTCCTTGCAGTTTACAGTGCATCTCTGCATATAGGGGCTTCTCTCAGGAACCTTGACCTCACCTTGCTGCTAGTTATATTCTTAGGGATATATATACAGACCGACCACTTCCAAGGATCGGAGGGCAAGGATAGGGTGGTGCGTGCCTGGTGGTACTGCCACCGTGACAACACTAACCATCACAGACCCAAGATTCTCCACTCTGCACCCCGGAACCAGCAAAAGCATACACTGACCAGCACCCCGGAACAAGCATAAGGTAGCAGGAGTTCAGAATGCTGTCCAACGCTATCCTCCAAAGAGCCCTATTCTTGCAACTCTATTTTATTTTTAAATGTATTAATTTCTGGCTGATTCCATGTTTCAATGTTCCCTCCTTACTTAAAAAACTTTTTTACCTGGTCTTCACCTCTGCCTCTCACCCTCCCCCTCCTGCCGTGTAGTTTTTTAAAAGCACACTTAGCAAATCTCCATTCTATTTTGCAGCATACAATAACCATCACAGACCCAAGATTCTCCACTCTGCAGTACCACCCACCCCACCCAGGCCCGGTCCATAATTTAAGGGCTTCTTTACAGCTGTTTCCACTTCTCTCGCTAATTACCTTTACTCAGCCCAAACTTCTGGTCCTTCCCATGCAACCGTCACAACATTTCTTCTAGCAACCAGCTTCACCTTCCCTCTGCTCCCATCTGTTTCTCTTACCTCATCCTTTCGATTGTAAGCTCACAGGATGTCTGGCTGAGCACTTGGTTAACATGCTGTACTTTCTAGACAAGCTATCCTTTGGGCAGGGTTGTCTTTTCCTTATTTATCATGTATGTCTCATGTTTGTGCTTCCCCATTGCACAGCGCTACGGAATATGCTGGCGCTTTAAAATAAAGAATAATAATAATCTTTATTAATAATAATCTTAATAATAATCTGAAAGTTCCCGTCCGGGAGTAAAAACCGAAACAGTCTGATTTTAAATATGTCCTAGTGTCCGTTTCTTCCTCTTTGACCCCCCCCCTAATCCTTATATTATGACTGCGTGATCTATTTTCGAGATCATCCATGCGGGGTAATATGGTCGTCAGTGCCTGAGAGTTCGGGCCTAGTCCGGCAGCCACCGATGGGGACCTCCCCGCAGATTCGAGGTGAATAACCCATTCTTCTAAGGCCTAAAGGTCGGATCGCATTTCAGAGACCTCACCTTTCAACCATTTCCCGAGGGATGTAGCCAGGTCTTGTAGGGCCGCGATCAGGTCCTCTAAACGCCGCATATGAGAGTGGTCTTCCATCTCTGAGGCCTCTGGTTCCAGCGAAATCGACGACGCCTGACTAGGCCCAGAAGAGTGTGTGGCCGGTGCATGCAGGAAAGGCTCCATGGTTCCTGGTAACGGGTTACGGGGGGTACCCAGTGTCGAGGTGGTCAGACTCTTGCCTCTTCCCTTCACCATTACCTGCGGATCAGCAGGATTGGAAGCATTTTTAACAGCGTTATGGCCAGAGCTCTAGGTTCTCGCGGCCATCTTCTACCTCGGTCAGACCACTCCCTGTGGGAAATATTTTACACCATAGGCTTCAATGTTAAAAAAGATGTGGGAAATGTTTTATCCCATAGGCTTCAATGTTAAAAATATTCCCGTTTTAATTCAATATCTAATAAACTGTTGCTTATAATATTCTGCAGTAATGAGTCTCTTTATAGATTTTTTTAGGATTTTTCAAGCATTTTTTAAAATATTTTGGAAGTTTATTTTGATATCAATTCGAAATTTGATATCAAGCCAAACTGAACCGAATGATCCGAATCACGGAAATGATCCAAACGTCAAATGACCCGAATCAATCAGAAAACTCGAATCGATATCGAATCACCGTTTCGAAACGAAAACGATCCGAAAAAAAAAAAAAATTTCAGCGCTGCACATCTCTACTTTACACCTTGTAAATTATTGAAAATTCTAATTTTATTGCATTTTCGGTTATAGTATACAGACAGGACATGACGTATACATATAATAATGATATATTATGAATCTGCTGAGTCTGCCGGAAAGAACGATATATAATATGTCTGGGTCATATAATAAAATAAGGCTTCATGATAAGCGAAACCAGTAAAAATGAGCTCAGCAAACAGGCGTTTAATGGCTCAGCAGCAAAAGGGTTAAATTGAAAAAACTATGCTGCATTAATTATACTGGATAATGCTGCCCTGCAGTGTGCGGATTCATATGTTGCATTAATTATACTGGATAGTGCTGCCCCGCAGTGTGCAGATTCAAATGCTGCATTAATTATACTGGATAGTGCTGCCCTGCAGTGTGCGGATTCATATGCTACATTCATTATACTGGATAGTGCTGCCACGCAGTGTGCGGATTCATATGCTACATTAATAAATTTTTTCCCATTTAAATCATTTTATTTGTTCTGGTTTTTTTTTTTCCTTTAAGATAAAAAAATAAGAATTGTTTTTAGCCGCTATGTGGACCCAGCGCACTTTTGTGCGCATCGACGTTCTCCGTTGTGAATCCGCAGTTTGGTAAGGTCAGGTTGTTACAATTTGCAGTTACCACCAGCTTTTCAAAGACGTTAAAATTATGCGTGCAAATGTTATCCGTTGAATTGTGCGCTAAGATTGTAATACTATTTGCGCACCAGGCCACCAGCGCACAAACGCATTTGCACACACAATGTTAAGTATAGGATGCGCGCACTAAATTGCGCTCGCAAAGGGTTCGCGCAGGGTCACTCGCGTTAGACTTTAACGCACATTTTTTGCGCGAACGTCGTAATACGACGTTCCGTGCAAAGGGTTTTGCCCCTCGCGTTAATGTGCTTTGCGCGCGCGAAGACTCTAGGGCCCTTTTACTTTTAAAAAATACAAAATTTGACTCACATTTCAATATTGATAAAAGTAAAAATGGTAACATTCTGGGCCATTCAATTTCAAACAATGTAGCAGCGAAAGGTTTTAAAGGCGCACTACCGCATGCTGTAACTAGATTACTTGTGCATTACAGACAAACACATTGTAAAACACATTATAAAACACATGCTGCTGATTTTTTTCTTTGTTTGAAGTAATTGCACGTAAAAAGGAAAAATAAAGTTAGTTTTCTGTTTCCATTATTTATGTTTTTCCCATGATGAAACATTTACCAAAATCTTTTGGTGAGTTTTACTATGTAGTTGTGGTATATGATAAACCAGTAGTGAAAAAGGCAATGGGGTGGGGGAGGGAATGTTTAGAGAAGGCTGCAGGGGATCTATTGTGTTGTCTATGCTACCCAAGATAAGAAATGGCAGTAGAATGGGATATGACAGGGAGCTTAAAAAACTTCTAATCTATGCCCTGGTGATTTTATTTACATACATCCCACACAATGCAATCCTTATGAGTTGGAGTTTTGGAGATCTGACCTATACTCTATGCTAAGCCCAATGACACAGTGTGGTGGTGGGGGGGGGGTCAGTTAACAACACAAAATATCACACAATGGATGCGCCCAGTGACACATATAGAGGAAAATATCACACAATGGATGCGCCCAGTGACACATATAGAGGAAAATATCACACAATGGATGCACCCAGTGACACATATAGAGGAAAATATCACACAATGGATGCGCCCAGTGACACATATAGAGGAAAATATTTTCTTAACTAAACATACGAGAGAAAAACAAACACATGTACGATATCAGCAACATCAAATAAACACAAAAAGAACATTTCATTTTTTTGGTGGTACTGGCCCTTTAAGGCAAAGTATCATGAGCTGAAATAGTTACAGTTACAAGTATTTCTAAAGCGCTAACAAGTTCCATAGTGCTGTAGAATGAGCGAGACAGAATAACAAACATACATACAGGTTAAACACACAGACAGTAGGAGAGCGGAATCTGCTCGAGAGCTTACAATCTAAGAGGAGAGGGGTGACACACTAGGTAAGGGTAAATAGAGAACCTGAAGTAGCGGGTGCATGTGGGCTGGGTGGGAAGATGGTGCAAGAAATGTACAGATGGGGAATCCTGGAGTGAGCCGATAATATTCTCTACAGAGAAGCCAATCTCTTGAATGGCAAAGTAAAAAGGAGCAGGGACAGCTTTTATAATGGTTATAGAAATAAAAAAGGACCAAAACTGATATTTTGCATTTCCTATTTATTTCATGAATTACTTGATTTGTTGATTATAATTTATGAACCTTAAGAAAGCACCAACATTTCCGAATTAATCCAACCAGTCATATATGGATATATAAGCACTTAATATGCAGCTGACACACACTTAGGCCCCCGTTGAGGATGGAAGGTTAAGAACATCAATATAATTCATATTAAAATGTATCCGCGCACAAACTAGTAAATTCTCTATTACTGTACTGTCAGGAACCATGCCCATTGACACGGATGGCACACTACAAAGGCCCAATGCTTACGCTTGACATACCACAGATCCTGACTTTTCCAATGATGCCAAACGTGACCAAGTAATCTGAAAAGATAATAAAATAAATTTAAAAAATCCTTTTTTTTCCCAAAAGTGGCAGTGTCACATACCTCCTGGATATAATGTCTAATCCCTGTATGCAGACGGACTATCCTACACTGCTGATCCTTGAAATGGCCGGTAATTCAACCTTTTACAAAATATAAACAATACCAGAGGTATACACAAACAGGAATGAACAAGGAACACCAGGAATACCAAGGATACCTGTGAACCAAAAGTCAGGGAACGTTTTTTTGCCAGAAGGGATCGTCAGCCAAGTGGCAAGGCGTAATCTAGTTACACTTTATGTAAGTGGTAGTGTCCTTTTAATGTGGATTATAGGCACAGCATGCAAAAAATGCCAGCTTTGGGCACCATATATGGTCAATGGTAGGAAGAGGGTCCTTGCTCCACGACCCTAAAACAGCATGCTCAATAAAAAATTCCAGTATACTAATTATTTGTTCAAGTGGATTTATTCCATCACCAGCAAAAAATGATGACGTTTCGACCGACCGGTTGGTCGAAACGTTGTCATTTTTGCTGGTGATGGAATAAATTCACTTGAACGAATAATTGGTATACTGGAATTTTTTATTGATTACAGGCACAGCACTGGTCCCTTGTGAATGATACAGCACTTTAATAATGTTTAAAATATAACACTTTATTGTATGTATTGTTACGTACACAAAAATGTGTTAGCATAGTAGACAGTACATTTTGGGGTTGTTTCGTTTGTATACTAGATTAACTGATACATACTTTCAAAGGTGAAGTCCTAAAAAAGAGAAGCGCGGGAACTCACCAAGATTTCTGTCCCTCAATTAGCAATAATCATCGAGCACATAATACAAACACACACTCAGATCTGATATATTTATGTGTATATGTGCATGGATTTTAGCAAAAATATATGATAAATCCTATATTTATTGTGACTAAACAGGAAAAGATATGATAGAACACTTGGATAGTGTATGGAAGCAATGGGAACCCTGTTCCCTCTGCAAAAGTTCCCACACGTTCCCCCTCAACCTGACACCTGGATACATTATTATAATTTTTTGAATTGACACTTTATTGTTGTTACTAGATATCTACATATTTCTACAATTACTTAAAAACATGATAGCTTTTGATCCAGATTTCTACGCCCTATTCTGGTAAACTGTCTTGAATTGAAAGCGAAAGAATTTGTGTTTTAAGTGATGTTTGCTTAATGATTAGTCATCTGTCACGGGAAATCCCGCAACCTTTTATTCTGTATATATTGCATGAAGCACCATGAGCTGAGATATCATTCCGAATCAGGTAACAAACTATCCACCATAATGGTTTCAATACTTAGAGCTTTGTTTGGACCGGTTATGAGTGCGGAGGAACTGACACAGGCAGAAGAAGCAAAACAGAGAACCCTGAACATTCTAGCTGACGCTCTCAAAAAAAAGGACCACCTTTTGATGGAGAACGCAGAACACCTGAGTGACCTGAATATTCCAATACTTGGTCCAACTCTTGTTGCAAACCTATTCCATAGTCTTCAGGAAGTGTCGTTCAAGAAGGGCAGAAGCAGAGGTGCAGAAGAAGCAGTTTATGTTGACAGTAACACGAGCGGTTCAAAAGTTATTTATCTGTGTCCGTTATTTTGGAAACAATCAGAGTCTCTGAGTCTGAAATCTCGTCCTGGAGCTTTAATTAACGGAGTTGCCCAATTTCTGGGATATAAGAATTTTTTTTATAGTTCGGCAGCAAATGTAACTGGAAATGCAGCCCAAAGACAAGACAGCAAACGCTTTACATACGAAATAGAACTTGCCTTCGGATGCATGGCGCATAAAGGAACCTACACCGACGGCGCATATTCCTGCTGCGGGGAGACGGCGAGAGACACGGTCTGCGAAAAGTCTGAGATGAGCTCAGTAATAAGGTATTTACATATATGTTTTATCTTCCTTTCCTTTAATCATGAGCATAACTAGTTTAACATCAAATGAATGTCATGAATGTAAACGATTAGGTTTTAGCGTTTTTAGAAAAGCTTGCCGTGTTTTTAAGAATAAATCGATATATTTCTACTGTTAGCGCGTAGAAACAAGCCCAGACAGACAAACACACAATACATACATACAGAAAAGGTGGTGTTGCGTCCATGCCCACCAAGGCGGCTTCAACAACCAGGAGTAACAGTCCAGTTCGTGTATAAAACATAACAAGAAATAAAGTGTCTGTTCTCTGCGCTCATTTCTATACAACTCCATGTGAAACAAAACACAATTAGAGGTTTTGGTTGAAGTGTAAGCTCACTTGCCCCGTCAAGGCACCTCTTGGTAAGGTGAGTCCTACCTAATGAAACCAAGCGCCGCTCCTCAACTTTCTCACTCTCATGCTGCGTTTCAGCTCAGAGACAAAATGGTGGGTTTTATTTATACATTCACCAAATACTTCCACTTAAAAGATAAAAACAAAAACATGGAAAAGGGAACAGCCCCAAAATTGACCTAACTGGTGTTACAGCATAATATACATACATACCAAAAAAACGGTGTCGTGCCCGTACTCACCAGAGCGACTGCAACAAGCAGGAGTAACAGCCCAGTTAGTATAGAAATGAGCGCAGATGACACTTTTTACGTGTTATGTTTTATACACGCAATGCAGACGCACATGGAGATAGCCATGTAAAGACACACAAAAAAACAGATATTTACTAGAGATGTGCACGCATTTTTTTTTCCGTTTCATTTCGGCTCGTTCGGTTTTTTAAAAGTTTCGTTTCGGATCGTTTCCGCACATTTTCGTTTCGACTCGTTTCGTATCGATTTTTGTTTCGTGAAATCGGGGAATTTCGGTCTTTCGGATCGTCTGTTCTCTTCGTTTCAAAGGGTCCAATTCGCTTTGACTTTAGACGTACGATATTTCGGATGCTCCGATATTTCGGTCGATACAGTAATTCTGCCGATAAGTTCCTTTGGACGTATCATTTTTTTATGAAAGATCCTTTTTTCTTATGAATATGCATTGCACAACTGTAATTATATTATCTTGTACTGTTAGCTTGTCCCTTAATCCCCAGTCTAAGTAATTATTTATTATAATATCATATTGAAGGAGCTGAAAGCACTAGAGTGGAAACAAGTGAAAAAAGGGACTGAAAGTGAAGCCAACCAATCATAGAGCTTTTCCTACAACACATCACTGTTGCAAACATTGCACAACTTTATTTAATCATATAAAATATCAATATCTTGTACTGTTAGACTGGGGATTTAGGGAAAAGCTAATTAACCCCTTAGTGACCGGGCGGTTTTACACGAATCCGTCCGTTCGTGACCGCTGCTGTTTTTACGTTTCTGCGCTCTTAGTGTTTACGTCAAATTTTCCTCTTACTCGTTTATGTAACCCACACATATTTTACACTGTTTTTCTCGTCACTAAATGGACTTTATAAAGATACCATTTTTTTCATCATTTCATATAATTTACTATAAAAAATATTGTGAAATATGACACAAAAATTGAAAAAACACCACTTTTTCGAACTTTGACCCCCAAAATTTCTTATGTATCAACAACCGTCAAAAAAAATTAATTCCTTAGTAGTTTCTAAATTTAGTACTGAGTTTAGCAATACCCAATGTTTACATATTCCTCGCTTTTTTCCTTATTTTATGCAACAATAAGTGCAAGTAGCACTTTGCCATTTCCAAAGAGTTTATTTTCAAAACTAGTGATAGTGACATTGTAACACTGATATCTGTCACTAATTCCTGAATAACCCTCCACATATACATATTTTTTTAAAGTACACAAATCAAGGTATTAAACTTGGGGTATTTTGACTCTTTCCATGCAAACCATTTTACCACAAATCTATGGCAAAGTTTGAGAAAAAAAAAATTTGGTGATTTTTTTTTTGAACGCAATTTAAGAATACATGTACTGTGAACTTTAAGGTTTACTGCCAAAAAGCACCCCAAAATATGTTCAGCAACATCTTCTGAGTAAATTGATACCACCCAAGTATAGGTATGTCGGGTCATTTGGGGGCTAATAGGCCTTATTTGGGGGGTGCGCATTTCAGTTTTCCAACTTGGAATTTTCACATTTCGTCATCATGCACCCATGTCCTATTTGGGACATTTTTGAAGCCGGCCAAAGTAATTTACCCCCATCAAACCATATATTTTTAGAAAGGGCACACCCTAGGGTGCTTCAAAGAGTTGTATTTTAACACTTTCCATGCACTAGCTCTATGTCAAACTTTCAGGTAGTCACTTTTTGTGTTATTTTTTCACACACATTGTACTTTAGGCATGAATTGTCAAATCCAGTTATGGGTTACTGCCAAAAAACACCCCAAAATATGTTCAGCAACATCTTCTGAGTAAATTGATACCACCCATATATAGATTTGTTCTGTTGTTTTTGGGGTGCTACGCCAATCTTTGACATGTGCTTGTCAATTTTCTAATTTGACATACAGTATCTTCTTTGCTTATCTTCTTTTTAGGGGCCTTTTTACATACCCCAGTTTTATGAACGTGCATATATTTGGTAAGCTAACACCCCAAAGTATTGTAAATGGAGTGTTTTTATGCTATGGATGCATCCGTTTGCTCCAAACAAATTGGATACAGTTTGGTGGTCATTTTTCATTTTCACACCCACATCAGTTTTGGACTGTGATTTAGGAGACACTGTTGTTTGTTACTGCATGAAAACTCTCCAGGTTGTTTTCTGCAAGGTCTC